>CM024616.1:45785815-46048953 GCA_014182575.1 Eucalyptus decipiens | reverse complement strand
CCGTGCTCGAACCGGCTCAGGAGGATAGTTACAAGTTTCAAATTTTGAATTTACCCATCCCGAAAGTTGTGCAAAGCTACCATTATTTCAATACCAGAGCATAGCCTATTTCTTAACTTGGGTATTGTAATTGGGCCTCAACAATATACCTTGGTTTATCTATTCATATTGCTTATAGTAGACTAATAAACTAAGTATTAATTAAAAAGTAATACGTAAGCAAATCGCACACTTCATCAATGAACCAAGCATTACAAATATGGTGAACTCTTACTAAGAGATTATTAATTTACGAATGATTTGCACAAAAAAAAAAACACTATCCATACACATCGGCCAATATACTTAAATTTATTTAGGGAAATCAATCCCTAAAATAATCATTTTTAGAAAAGTATCTTTTATTCTTTAGAAATAAATGGAGCCAAAATTTTGTCCAATCTTCCTCTCCATTTTTGCGTCATTCGTTCTCTCCACTATAAACTCTTTCTTGTTTTTTTTTGGGCGTCATCTTTCTAAATTTCTCTAACCTACTTGTTGAGTGTCTACCTTTCATTAAAATGCAATGATGAAAAGTCTAATTCTAGGTTTTTTAGACTGGAAATCAAAGCACCAGTGTGCGTCTCGGACGCAAAGTGCTTTTTAAAGCAAAGAAAATTGCATATATAGTCACGTGACGCCAAGTGGAGTGGTCTAGAAAAGGGTAGAGGGGGAATTATCTATATATATTTCAATCAAGGTCACTGCGCATTTCACTTTACAATTTTTTGTTCAATAGTCAAAGTGAATTGCAACTGCTGTTTACCTAACAGTTTGATTTTACATGGGGAAAACAAAACGTCAGAAGATGCAATTGTCACACCAATGAAGCAGATAGTCTTACAGGCATGTTTTGCCTCATGGTTATGAAATTAAAGACATTTTTTTCGCTTATTGATTATTTAAATTTCAAAAATCCTGAAAAAATTCTGGGTGATTTGTTTTCCTCAACAATTTCAAGTAAAAAAGTGATAGAAAACTCTAAATTATATCAATTGTGACACATTTACTATAAACTCATATAAGTATTTACCCTAGACTCATATCGATGTAATGACAACACAAACCTTAAATTTGTATCAGTGTAATTCATTTACCTTAAAATTTTGAGTAAATAAGTCATATGAGTATAACTTTAGAATTTTTGATGTTCGGAATAAATATTTTACACAAGTATAAATTTAGAGATAAAATTCGAAATAAAAATGTCACACAAGTATAAATATGTGGTTTTTTATGTCACGAAAAAAGTTTGGATAAACATGTCATAGATGATATAATTTTTTATTTTTTAGTGGTTTTTTCCAAAAAATATCTTGAATTATAGGGAAAACAATGCAAATAAATTATAAACTTTAGCTTAATGTCTAATGTAATATTTCAACTTTTAAATTATTTAATGTAATCTCTAAATTTTAACTTAACATGTAATGTCGTCCATTTGTCTACTGTGATTTTTGAATTCTCTGTATATGTTTGATTCAGTCTTTGAGTTATATTATGAAATAATTTAAAAAATAACTGAAAAAAGTTGGGAAAATTCCAGCTCCTCTCTCTCAAGCCTTAACCTGCTCTCCTCCAGCCGTCGGTTAGCAATAGCTTAGCACCTTCTGAAACCTAAGCTGCGCACCCCCGGCGCACCCTAGCCCCGCTCCGCAACCGACCTCTCTTTTTCCTCCCCGGACAGCGGCTACACGTGTCGCCGTCGCAACCCGCCACGTCATCCCCGTCCTCTCTTCCCTCCTCCCCCATGCCTGCTCCGATCTTTTTATCTCCCTCTTTCTACGTTTCTAGGGTTCCTTCCACCCTCCCCCATCTTTTCTCTCTCTAGCTTTTCTCTCTCCTCTCCCCCCCACACAGCACACACGCACACGCCTCGTTCCTTCCTTCCTTGTCGCCTACTCACTCCCGCCGAGTCGCCCAACAGCGACGACTCACCCGACTCGGCCATGGGGTCGATCCCCGATCCGCGGCGAGCCGGCCGGCCACCAGCTGCAGCCGCCGCCGCCGGCGAGCTTGAGGACTTCCAGAAGCAGACCTCGCTGATGACCAGCTGCACCCTCCTCTGGAAGGAGCTCTCCGACCACTTCTCCTCCCTGGAGCAGAACCTCATGAAGAAGTCGGAGGCCCTGAAGCAGAAGCTCCGGGCGCTGGACGACCAGACCAAGAAAACCCTGACCGTCCTCGACGAGCGCGAGACGACGATCGACGGCAGCGTCGAGATCGTCCTCGAGAAGGTCGAGAAGAGCAGGGAGGCCGCGCTCGGGGCCCTCGAGCGGGGCGGCCGCGACGTCGAGCCGGGCTCGCCGGGGGGCGAGGTCGACGACGGCGAGGGGCTGCTGATGAAGTTGAGGTCCTTCTGCCTGAGGATGGACTCCAAGGAGTTCTGGAGGTTCGTGACCGGGAAGAAGTTAGTTGGGCTGGACCTCATGAGGGAGAAATGCATCTCGCCCTGGTCGACTCGCGTTGATCCGGCGAAGTTCGTGCTGGAGGCGATATCCGAGGGTCTTCCCGGTAGACAAGCGGGGAGGGGACAGGAAATGACCTGGGCTGGGCTTGCGTCCTGATCCTGGAGTCGCTGATTCCGGTCGTGGTCGATCCGGTGATAGGGAAGTCGAGGGGTGCTGGTGACGCCGAGCGTGAAGGAGAGGGCCAAGGACATCGCCGAGACGTGGAAGGCGAGCCTGGAGGAGAGGGGCGGCATCGAGAATGTGAAGACCCCCGACGCATACTTTCTGCAGCATTTGGTGACGTTCGGGATTGTGAAGAAGGCGGATGTGGATTTCTACCGGAAGCTCGTGGTCGGGTCCGCGTGGCGCAAGCAGATGCCCAAGCTTGCGGTTTCGCTCGGTCTGGGAGACAAAATGCCCGGTATGTTACTGACTTTACTGTGCTTCTTTGTGTCGTTAGCGTGTGGGAATCGCTTGTTTGATACGCGAGTTGGGTTCTTCGCTGCTGCCGCTAATTGTGTTATTTTACTTCTCGAGGTTGGTTACTTGTGCTCATTACTGTTCCTAAATTTGGAAATGAAATCTAAGGTTCACGAACCCCGGTTGTAATTTGTTGAAATCTCCAGGAAATTTGTGCGTAGAACGGAAAGAATTGCAGTGTCTGGGTTGCGCAATATGTGAGGCTAGGATTTTTTTACTCATTTTCGATGGATATTGCGAGTTTAGAGTGGTAGGGAAGGGAAGATGGGTTCACATCTTACTATGGGACTTTCCATAGGGATCTGGGTATGTTCTGGGGAAATGCTGTGGTGATCATGTCTTTTTGAGAGATTTTGTGGCGATTTAGGACAGTAATCTAATTTAGTTCCATTACGAGATGAACTTGGGAGAGGATTTTGTGTACATTAGGTTTGGAAACTAGAATAGAAAGATAAGATTGAAGTTCTGCCCAGCCAGTCGAACTATGCTTTTGATGAGATATCGGGCTTCTTCTAAGGAGACCAATGAAGTGTGTATCTTCTGTCGATAAAAGACTCCGGCAGTGGATAAATAATGTTTCCCTTGTGCTGGGCTTAGTGTAGATGAAAAAGGCCAATGGTGTTTTCTTGTCCCAGAATTTACTTCTTATGACAATTGAGCAACATTCGTTTTTGGACAAGCCACTAGTACTTGTTGGATTCCTGGTGAGCGTATGCTGTTGAATTGACAATGGGGCAATTAAGCATCTAGTTGCTTATCTTCTGGTTGCGATATGTTTTTGATCACTTTTTGATAATTTCTTCCCCAGTGAGATGTTCTTTTGACAAGCTGGCTCTCCTAATGATGGGTGATGATGCATTGTCTGAAGATAGCAATGCCTCTCTTTGACCAGGATATTTGAATCTCTCCCTTATCTGTCATTATTTATCGGGGATAAAAATATTAGTCGTAAGCCTATCCTGATGTGGAATATGTGGCATCTCAGCTGTTATCTGTGAGATATTTGGGTAATCAAGTGATTAGGTTTTTTCTGATGGATGCCTAAGAGTGATTAGAACTTACTTTTAGCTTTGATGGACTTGTGAAAGTCCTGCAGAGATGTAGGATGTGTTGAACAGTTATGTAATATGCATAGTCCTGAACTTGTCAGTTTTTTCCTTCTCTAAAGCAGGTGAATGCTAAGTTGTTTTGTTTTTGGGATGTTTTAATCTGCAGATATTATCAAGGAACTAATCAGCAGGGGACAGCAGCTAGATGCTGTGCATTTTACTATGAAGTTGGTCTTGTAGGCATGTTCCCCCTGTACCTCTGTTGAAGGCTTTTCTGAAAGATGCGCGCAAAGCTGCAGCTACTATGTTGGAGGACCCTAACAATGGTGGCCGAGCTGCGGTATTCTTCGTCTTTTGCCTTTTCTCTGCATACTGAAAGGAATTTAAGCACAAGAGGCACCACCAAGTGCATAACTGCTAGAGAAATCATTCTGTCTTATGTGTTGTAATCCTTTGTCTTAAATATAGTCTTGCAAGAGTTTCTATCGTTTGATGGATGTCCTAGGTATCTCCATCTACTGTACAGATTTGTTTCTTTCATCTTCCGGCTTTCAGTTCAGTAACTAGAATGACAAAGTGGGTCATCATCGAATTTACATCATGGTAATATTGATCTGAAGCATGTTTAGCTTAATACCATGCTGTGTTCAACACAAGTTATGCATGCGACTCGGCAGTAAAAAGGTGTCCTCATGCATGCAAGCTCTTTGTCTTGCTTAAGGTTTTTGTCTTTGATTCATCTGCCAAGCAATATGTGCAGAATAAGCTCATTTGGAACCACCTTGTTGCTGAGTTTTCTGCATGATACACCATTACAATCTATATTAAGATGTACTTACTGTAGATGGAATTTGACAGTCACCTGTGGAATGTTGTTTTATTGCAGAACCTGGCTTCACGCAAAGAGCAGTCAGCATTGCGGGCTGTTCTAAAGTGCATTGAGGAGTACAAGCTTGAAGCTCAGTTCCCCCCAGAAAATCTCAAGAAGCGCCTTGAGCAGCTAGAGAAGGTCAAGATTGATAAGAAAAGGCAACCGCCTGCTGTTCCAGCCAACAAAAGAACACGTGCCAACAATGGTGGACCTATGCCTCCTGCCAAAGCTGGTCGTCTGGCCAATGCATACGTCTCCTCTTTCCCTGCAGCTCCTGCATATGTGCGGTCACCCTCACATGGTCAATACCCAGCTGGAGTCCCCACATACCATTCGCCACAGCCCATGTATGGTGGCTTGAGTCCGCCGACAAACCCCTATGCCTACTCACCCGAAGCAGCTCCACCACCTCTGTCTGGATCATACCCCGCTCCTCCCATGAACTATCCTCCCTATGGTGGCTATGGAAATGGCGTGGCACCAGCTTATCAGCAGGCTTACTACCGATAGAGAATTGACAAACCCGAAGTTGGTAACCACTGATATGATGACCATAATCTGTTTCAATTCCCACTTGCCTTGTTATTGTAATCACTAACCTTCTCAACGGTAGCAGTATGTGTGTTAATTTCCTTTTCCCATGCTCTTGCCAAAGTCATTGGCAAGAATCTGTATTTCTGATGTTGATCAAAACCGGTAGCCCTAGGTGATTGTGGAAAAGTAATTATGATGGCATCGTGACAGACTTTGGGACTCTTTGAAGGAACTCTATTGATGGTCATAGATAGTAGAAAAAAAGACTTATTAACATACCCTGCCGCTTGGGTCATCTTCCCCTTCCCTGCTATGCACTTTCTGGTGGGTTTTCCTATGGGGTTTGAACTTGATTTCTTTAATTTGATGTGTGGAGATGGTCCATGTTTTTCTTTATTGGAGTGAGTGATTCTCGCTGGCACTTAGGTAGATTATGGTATCTTGAAACTCGTGGGTCAGAACTGTCTTGTTTTTCCCCACCAATGGTGGGTGTTTGGTCGGTGAACACTGAACAGAGAAACTTAAATCATGTGTCGTCTAATCGCGTCCTCTGTTAGACAATTCCGTCATTATTGGTGTCGACCTTCTCTCGACCGGATTGGATTTCGATTGAGCCTATCGGGAGCCAGGCATTATTGGTGCCCCTCTCATCACGTCCCATGCTTGATTTTGTTTGCTGCTTCCTCGCAACTGCATGCTTTCCATTACGTGTTCGACGCTGGCAATAAAATATGTAGCGTGGACACTCTGGAAGGGGAACATAATGCGACTTAGAAAGGACGTCGAGACGGTGACACGAGTGGCTCAGGATAAAGAGAAAACACGAGGAGGATACAGACAGCGTGGGGACAGATTTTGAGCTGTTCGTGACATCGTGTAATGGATTCTACAGAAACGTCGCTATTTGACACCGGGGTGGGGGCTCCAGTTAGGTCAAGTGTGCTTACCTCGGATGTGTCAAAAAGTCCGGACTCCTTAACCATGGCAGTTCAAGAATCTAATTATGAGACAGAGGAAGCTGAAGCGAGAAGGCGTTTGGTTCGAGGTTTCTTCTGCGGATTTCGTTCGGCAGGGATAACCTTTCGACTCCAGAATTTCTAGGAACGATCGTGACAAGTTTGGGCTGACCAAATCCGATCCTCTGTCGGGTTCGATTAATCGTGCATGCAACCAAATGCTGCTTCAAACCCGAGATGGATTCTCCTATCTATTGGGACCACACATTTGAAATGCTAAATAAGTGGATGTCATTGGAAAATTGGTTAAAGGACATAATTATTCCGTGCTAATGTATTTAGAAGAAGCTAAAGTAGGTGGGATCAGCTGGTGCGGTTCAAACTCTCCTAATATCATATCGTATCTGTTAATTTCGTTTTCCCATGTTCTTAACAAGTTCGTTGGTAAGTTTATTTTGGCCGGTAGGGTTCAAACTCTCCTAGCAACGGAACAATTTTTATTTTTATTTTTTTAATTTCCTTTATTCCACCTCGGGTAACATGTCAATTTTAATTGGGTATGAATGCAAAACGCGCGCCACATCAGCGATTGATGTTGAGCTTTGCAATCACTGAATATTTTCTCCCGAAACGTCATGGGTCTCTTTCGGATCGAAGAAAGAGTTGGGCCTCCTTCAAGACTTGCAGAGTAGGCTATCCAGAGCGTACTGCCGTGAAAACCAGTTTACGTTGACACCGTATAATCCCCCGTACACTTCCAATTTTGATAGATCTTCGAATCTTGTTTTGCTAACAAGGCGCTTCCATGAACGCTAGAGGGTCTCTCCACCTTATCCATTTTGACCCCCGCGACAATCGAGTCGTTCGATCGATCCACGAATCAGGAGATAAGGGGATCAACGCCTCATGCACTTGTAAAGCCTCGGCAGTCAGCAGAGTCGGCCCGTCGAGCTGAGCCACTAACTTCCGTCGCTCTCTACTGGCGGGGAAACGAACGAGATAAGAGTGACCTGCACATGAGGTGTTCGATGAATTGCTCCACTGAAGATTTTTTTCAGCTCGTGCGCCGCAGTTAATGGGTGTTTACGCAGAGCTCCTCGTGTAATCATCTTGCTCTTGCGGCTTTAGCGTTTTGTCGGGGCGGTTCTATTTCCACGATCCCGCGACATCTCTCGAGGTACACGATGGCATCTGCTCTCTTGAGAAGAGGCGTCGCGGTAACGGTAACGTCGGTGGTCAGCTCTCGTTTTCTTCCGAGGTTGGTCAGTATTTGGTCGAGTGCATCTGAAGTTGCTGACAAGGGAATCGAAAAGGGTCGGTCCGAGTTGGTTGATAGTGGGCCTACAACAACTGCTTGCGGTTTGGAGAGAATGCAGCTTTCTCCATTGTTTGCTGAGAGCAGGCCTTCTTTAGATGGTTGTGCCATTGAAGTTGTGGATGACGACCAGTGGCGGGTCTCGGCTGGGTTGGCACAGGCGTGGCAGGGACCGAGGGGTCGTTGGGAACAGAAAATTTGACCGAAACGACAGATGAGCATGAGGATCATTCTTCATCTGTTGAGGAAGAGGCCGACTTTGATGAGATTGATAACATGCGCATAAGGGGCAATCTCTTTTACAAAATTGACAAGGCATCCAAGGAGTTCAAGAGTGCAGTTTCGAATTCCATAGGAAGAAATCCCCCAAAGCGGCGAAGATCCAAAGGAAACCAAGAAGAAGGAAGACCGAGGTTTAATCACCAGAAATGAAAAACTTCCCAAAGCTGCAAAGAAGAAGAATGTACCTTCTCTGCTGGATGGAGCCGAACTCGATTGCACCTCAAACAAAAAGAAGCTGAGGACTCTGACATTTAATCAACTCACAGGTCCTTACCATGAACCGTTTTGCCTGGATATTTACATTTCCAAGGCCTCCGTTCGTGCATGTATAATTCACAGGGCGACGAGCAAGGTAGTCGCTGTGGCACATTCTATTTCGAAAGACATGAAGTTCGATCTGGCTTGACTAGAAATGCAGCTGCTTGTGCTGCTGTTGGCGAAATTCTGGCTCAGCGGCGCTGGCTGATGACATTCATGACGTAATTTATACGCCAAGGAAAGGGGGAGAAGTTAGAGGGAAAGCTTATGATTGTGCTTCAGGCCGTTATTGATAATGGGGTTAACGTGAAGGTGAAACTTAAGCAACGAAAAACGAAGAAAGCCGGCCATCACGCCACAAATTTAGAAGCGAAGTCATCAGCTCTCTAATTGCGTGCACATCAGAATGGAATTCTGCTGTGCTGGTGGTGACTGTTTATGGATAGATGCAACTTTTGCTTATATGATCTAGAGAATGTTGCCTGGCATTTTAAGGCATCACTTTTCTTTTGGAGATGAGTTTTTGCAGAGAAAGGGAGAGTAATATCTGCTCATTTTTGGCAGATGGACCGTTGAACAAGAATATCCTGTGCAAGCTGTAACAGACAGAAGTAGAACAAACCTCTTGTACAAGGTTTCTAGTCCTTATGTTGATAGACAAGTTTGTTTCATTAATGACGGATTTTGTCCATAAGCCAAGAAAATTTTTGAGAGAAATTCTTGTCGCTCATAACTTGTCTGCCAAATCAATGTATCTATCTCATGACATTTTCATTTTTTTGCAGAGAAGATATCAATTATCTCACGATTCCTGCAAACCCCATTCCAGATAAGCAAGAAATCTCCTCCCTTCTGAATGATTTCATCCCAAAACTCCAACTTTGACTTCCTAAACAAATTCATGTAACTAAGATAAGTACATTCCCTCCACCACCAAGAAGGTAAGGCAACCATATCCCATTTGCAACCGCAGGCCGAATTCAAGCATTTCAATGCGTTGTTAACTTAATCCACTTAAAATTACCTTCTCTGTGTTTACCTAGTGTCACATTAACAATAAGAAGATTCAACCTTGCGTCTCTGCTTGAAACCCCTAGTCCTCAGAGTTCAAATGCTAAGGGAGCCACGATTGCCCATTCAATGTACAATAAAATTTCTTACGTTCCAGGATTGAACTAAGACGCTCTCCTGTCATCTCCTCGAATCAGCCACAGCCACATCATGACTGCACTCCTTTTTAGCTATCTTCATCCCTTAACAGTAGTAGAATACCCAACTTCCAGAATTGATTTGCGAAATGGTGCGGGGACTGTTGAATTTGATTCATGTATCAAATGCCTATTCTTGAATCAATCTATCAATTAGCATCGAAATAGCAACATCACTCTTTAGCCACCAATAAAGCTATGCGGTCCAAGAATGTCGACCCATGAATATTCTCAGAACAAGAAGAGTGAAGAACTCTCTATTCGTAATCCCTCGCCATAAAAATTTACCAACACCCCTAATTTCTTCATAAGAAAAAGAAACATGTCGACACCTTCAGGCACCCCAAAAAAAAAAAAAAAACAATTTTCAGTCTTTAGCAGTCGCGAGCTGCAGAGACAAGAGCTCCTCCTCGGGAATAGTCTTGATCGTGCAATCCGACGTCGGGTACGACACGCAGAGGAGCGGGTAGCTGCGCTCCACGACGTCGTCGCTGAGCATGCCTTCGCTCTGGTCGACGGACCCGCTGACGAGCCGGGCCGGGCAGGTCATGCACACGCCGAGATTGCAGTCGTGGGGGACGGCCAGGCCCTAGTCGATGGCCTTGGACAGGATGGTCTCGTCCTGCTCCACCTCCAGCTCCGTGGTCCGGCCCTCGTGCTCGATCACCACCTTGTGGGCTCTGATGGGGCCGCCCCCGGCGCCGGCGGCTGAGGAGGAGCCACGCCGGCGAGGTGGGCGGGGGCGGGGCGGGGAGGGGAGAGGAGGGAGGAGGCGGGCGGCGGGCGTTTGAGGAGAGAGAAGGGAGGAGCGAAGTGGAGGAGAGTGGACATGGTTAACCGCGGTGAGCAAGCGAGGGCGAGGGTCCGCGTGGTTCTTGGGAGGGGGCAGGCAATGTGTGGTGCTCGGGAAAACGAGCGGGAGAGTTTTCTTCTCTCTTTATTGGCTAATTTTACGGTACGGATAAGTATAGTGAAAGTTTTTAAACTTATAATGAAAAAGTAATTAAGTCATAAAACTTTTTAAATTATATAATTAAGTCATAAAATTTGTAATAAAAATATAATTAAGTTAAAACTTTCAAAAATTATAATGAGGGAATATTTGATTTATCAATTTGACAAATCTTAGAATTAAATTGTCTTTTTAAAAATTTTAGGATTTGATTGACTTATATAATAAGTTAAAATTGATTATACTTTTTTTGATAAGTTTTAGATCTTTCGATGAATTTGTATATGTGACAAAATCCTTGTCAAACATAAAGATTCAAGACAAGGTTATGTCTGGTGCCGCACATCCTATGTTCTGCCCAAAGATAGCAGCTCTTTTATAAATACATTATAAAGAGCGGAAAAAGAGATAACACCTTTGGTTTGTCGGATTTTAGAGTCCATCCATTGTCTTGGCTTTCAATTTCAATTTCAATCCCAATATCGTGCATTAGAATTTTGATTACGCGGAAACCATGACCAAGAATCCTTTGTCTACCTGCAGCACTTCTAACAGCGACGATCATTGCTGGGTTTCTTTTTCTTTCGTTGCCAAAGTGCCGACATAGAGATAATGTCTTACATGAACAATTCGTTCATGTTTGGTTGCTAAAGAAGTGGTGCGGAAGTGTGATGCCGCATTAAACAAAAAACAGGCCCAATATTTTTAGAGAAGCGGTCCTGATGTGGCGCTGCATTAGAAAAAGGACCCAATATTTAATTAAAAAAGGCTACAGATATCTTTCTCGCGCGCTTGAATGAGTAGGAGCATTGCAAGTAACACCCAAAGATTGACGGACAATAAGACATATAGAAAGTCGTGAGCAATAAATATCGAGATGGAGTCAAGAAAACAACTTGACGACGGGAAGAAATTAATGGGAAAAGGAGAAAATAGTCACAGAGCTTCAATATCTATGAGAAAAAATGACACAAATGATTTCTAAACATTGATCAAATATGCAATGCAGTCCTTAAACTTTTAATTTGTTCAATGATTTCTGAAACTTTACCCAATATACAATGTAATCCTTGGATTTTTGGTACATATTCAATTTATTTTATAAAATATATGAAAGTAGTCAATTTAATAGTTCAGGGGACTAAGTTGAACATATACTTAAAGTTAGCGAATTACATTGAACAAATTAAAATTTTAGGAACTATATTGCGTATTGAGTTAAAGTTTAGAGACGACATTCAACAAATTAAAAGTTGAGGGACAGCATCACATATTAAGCCAAAGTTTAGAGACCATATGTGTCATTATCCATATTTATAAATACTTGAAATAGACAGAGGATGACACACTCAACTATCCACTTTTGGGCAATGATTTTGTGATGGTTGTCTCCACCTCTTATAAACCAAGACAACTGAGTAATTTCTTTGGTTTTGTTTGGTTAGATTTTTGGGAAAACCTTTAGGGAGATGCAAATGACGTTAGGTTAGAGGAGTTTCTCAAAATAAAAATTGTGTTAGGAATTGTACTTTAAAAGTGCATTGGAGAGCACCTTTATTTAAATAGTGTTTGGAAAAATCACACTCGTAAATGACTTTTACAATCCTTTTTTTTTTAAAGAACTCAAATCCTTTGTCGACATTTGGTGAAGGGCTTTGGTCATCAACAAGCCAGATTTGGCTCTACAGCCATTGCCTAAGGTCATGGAGCCTCGGGCGAGGCTTGTTGGTGACAAATCTAGATTGCCGACATTCAAAACTAGTGTCGCTGATGATGGAGTGACACGTTATTGGGGGTGAATGTTTTCAGAATATCAAAAATCTATCTAGGGAACAATTTAAAGGGAAAAAAATGGAGTGTCGGATTTTTGGAGTGTTAAAATTTGGTATGAAGGGATACTTAAGTGTCAAATATTAGGAAAGTGACATTTAAGTGTTAAAATCAGAGTAAAATGGATCATTTAAGGGCTAACAACGAGAAAATCCGGCCAAAATACTTACGTGGTGATTTTCTGGCGAAAAAAGTGCAAACGATGTCATTTCATTGACGTGGCTAGATAAGTGTAAAAACGATATCGTTTTGCTATTGCCATGGGTAAACAATTAATATAAAAATTATTTAAATTAAGTTTAAAATTAAGTTTTAAAAAAACAAGAGAGAGAGAGAGAGAGAGAGAGAGAGAGAGAGAGAGAGAGAGAGAGAGAGAGAGAGAGAGAGAGAGATTGCAGGGCCCTCGCTACCGCCTCCTCGTTGTCGCGAGAAAGGCCATGGCTTAGTGACCTCGGCTGGCCCTCCCACCACCGTTGTCGACCCTTCCTGGCGACGACGAGGGGGCGATGGCGGCGGCGGCACAGCCCTTAGCTGCCTGCAACTATCTCCCTTCCTTCCTCATATTTTTTAATTTTTTTAAATTAATTTAATTAATTTTTTATATTAAAATTCAAATTCATGCCAAAACGACATTGTTTTGGTGTTTCTTATTGAGTTAGCTCTTTGGCGAGCCATGTAGACGAGCAAAATAATAAAAAATTGTCATGTAAGATTTCCGGCAAAGTTCTCCGAAAATAGCATTCAAGTGTCACATTTTCCAAAAAAAAGCTGCACTTAAATGTCATTTTCTTAACTTTTAATACTTAAGTGCCCTATCGTGTTAAGTTTTGGCACGTGGGGTGTACTTTTGCCCAAAGAACTGTTTTAGCATCCTAGAAATACTAAAAGGCAGAGTTCCTGCAAATATGCCTAGGCCTAAGGGACTTTTGAAGATTTTAAAAATGCAATGCATTTCCTAGAGCTCCAAACAATTATCTACTAGACGTCCTAATATTTGGTCAAGGGCCTTTATAGGCCCAAAGGCCTTTGGATTAGCCGGTCCCGAACGCAGTTTATCCCGTTTCCTTGAAAATTCTTGCTTAGTGCCCAATGTGATTTGCTGGCAGAAAGCACATACACCTAAATGAAATAAAATATCAAAATACAGCCAACCCCACCAGTATGGAAAAGTTATTCCTAAATAAAACATATTAGTATCATTTGAAAGATCTGTTAAATTTTAAAAAAAAGGAAAAAAACACTTAAATTTCGTTTCCAAGATTAATGGAAATATCGTTATGCATTTAAATTTGATTCTTCGCATTTAAGTCAAGTTGCGCTTGGAAATACCTCATTCAAGGTATTGGAAAATTTTCAAAGCCTACGACATAATGGCAAGAACAAACTATGCATGATAATGCATGAAATGCAAAAATGATCAAAGCATGGATAAGATAATATTGCTAGATAATATTATAATCTATGCAGTTTCATATGATTAAGAAGGGAGAATTAACAAAGAAATCATGAACTTATTGTAATTGTGTTAATTCAGTCATAAACCTTTTGCAATTATGCTAATTCAGTTCATTCAATCAATTTTGGCTAGCCGGCGTTGGCCATTCGATCAATACTGACATTGATAATTTTTAATAATATTTTATTTTCCTTTTCTTTGTTCTTTTCCTCTTGTTTGCCATAGTGGCCGGCAAGGCTTCGGTGAGGGTTGTGGCCCATGCTTAGCCTTGCTCAGATCTTGGTGAGGCTTGGGGGCTATGAGTGAGGATGCTTTGCCTAGATATGAGCAAGGTTGGTCAAGGGCAGCGACCCTCGTCCTTCAGTGTGCGGGACAGAAAAAGGAAAAGAACGAAGAAAAGAAAAAAAATTAATAAAAGAAACTATATATTATTAAAAATTATTCACATGAGCGTCAACTGAACAGCTAGCGTTGATTAACATCCACGTTAGTCCTGGCCGGTCAAAATTGGTACAATTACAAAATATTTATGATTAAATTGTCAACAAAATTTGTTTAGAACCGAATTGATACAATTGCAATAGATTTAGAATTTTTTTTGATAATTTTGCTTGTTAAGAAGAAGTCAATGTTTAATTATGCATTTTTTCTTGAAAATAAAATGTTTATCGGCACCAGTTACAACCGAAGATGAATTAAAGAAAGTTCGTCGATGCAGGAGATAATGAATTACATTCCGTGTCTTTTTCCTTCTATTTTGGGGCTATGTCCACCATTTAAGCATGGCATCTTATGAAAATCTCATTGCTTAGTGGTATCATCTTGTAAATTTGTATTTTTTCAATAAAAAAATTGCAGTTTAATTTTTCGTTACTTGCTCAAGAACCATGACTCTTTTGCTCTTCCGGCGGCCTGTCTCTTGCAATTTGAAATGTGTCGATAAAACGACACCATTATAAAATTGGGAGAACGGTGTCGTTATGCTATCATGAGTCTTTCATACATAATGTATATTGGTCCACATCATGTCATGAATAATTGAAGGGCAAGCATATAGGCACCCTTGGTAATTTCATCTAGCAAAATTACAATATTCATGCTTTGATCATTTCTAGATCGCACAAACCGTTATGAAACTGTAACCATTTAAGTACATAATTATATTTTCAATAATCTGGAAAACAACACTGAAGTGTATTTTCCCCATTTTTGAATATCTTTCTAATGATACTAATGAGTTTTGTTTAGTAGTAATTTTTTCCTAATGGCGACTAGCTATATTTGGCTATTGAATTTCTTGCGCATATTTCATTGCTAAAAAATATACATAAGAAGTACATTGATTTCATGACAAAACAAATCGAAACATAGTAAAGTCTAGAATATTGCAAAACAGGCCAAATCCAGAAAATAAGGAGGATTAAGGAGCACCAATATGGTTAAACATACATTTGTTTAACAAATATGGATCTGTCAAGCAAAATAATTGGCAAAACACTCATTGGATCTTGTATCTGAAAATTCTTTCTCTGATAACTGTAACGTTGCTAGTTAGTGGTTTGTGCCTAGATTTGGCTTTTTCTATACCATCACCGTACCGAAACAACCAAAATAGGTTGAATAAACACAAATTTAACTTGTGGAAGAGCAAATCTTCATGATTTAGCAAGACATCAAAGCTTCTACAATCACCATTGAAATTAGAGATAGAGAACCTGCACATGAATAGAGCAGAAGCATATTGAATTCCTTAAAATATATTTATTCAACTTCCATGTCTAGATTGAGAGATGATAACTCCCAGATTTAGAATTAGATTAGGACAGTTCAAACTCTCAATTAGAATTAAATCGGAGGAAATAACTCAAAAAATCTAAATCAAAAGTGAAGAAAACATAAAAAAAAGAGAGTAATAAAGTAGAAACAAAATCAACAAGAGAGGGAGGTGAGGGTGAGACTAGCTCAAATCCTCTTTCATGGCCCAAGGTTGAAGAAGATGATGGAGAGAGAAGAGAGAGAATGAAGAGAATTGTGAGAGAAAAAGAGAAATAAAGACAAAAAAAGAGAAAAGAAGAGAAAGAAATTGATTTTTAAGGAGTCCAACTTGAGGAATTTTCTTTCAATGAACAAATCCCGCAACCGAACACTAAGCCAGTCCCAATGTCTTGGAGTCACTAATTAATAAAGAGCAATACTCCTTTTTTGGTTGGCTTTGAGCGACTTGTATCAATAATGTAATTGGGTTGTGTGATCTATTTCAATCACACGTGTGGAGTTCTAACCTGAATTGTTTTGCAAAATTTTGTTTAGTAACACTTTTGTAAATATAATTTGCTGTCACTACTTTTAACTGTGGTGGTGCAATTAAAGAAAATACTAGATACCTTAACTGCCACGAGATTTTTGCAAATCCACTCATTGATTGCGAGATATGCAAACTTGAGCCAATTCAATTCATTTTTTATTTAAGATATAAATATCAAGTTAGACCCAATTTACATAGAGTCACGAGAACCGAACCCAGCACAGTACACAGATGGTTCTCACTGTTTGCTTAAGAAAAAAAAAAAGAGCGACTTTCTTTTTCTCTTTACCGTTTGCCTTTACTCTCCATCTTCTCTCGCTTTCTTCTCTTTTTCTCTCCTTTTACTTTCTCTCTCTTCTCTCACCTTCTTTTCTCCGTTTGTGGGGTCGATCCAAATAACTTTGTGCAAAGTGGGTTAAGACTAAAAGGAGGATATGTATCGTGCAGAGATAGAGAGAGAAGAAACGAAAAAGAAATTCTAAATCTCGTTCGTGGTTTATGACTGAAGTTAGACGTTGGGCACAATCGTGTACTGTGTTGGTCCGATCCAATCAATTTTGTGCAGAGTGGACCTCATTTGATAATAAAGTCCTAAATAAGAAAATGAAATGATTTGGCCTGCACCAACGCACGGCAATCGATGAGCGATGTGTGTGATCCACATGAGACACAAGGAGAACAGAATCGTCCATTTAATCTTGGGGAAGGGACACCGCAGTAGAGTTTGACAGAACATCGTCTAACTTTGGAGAGGACGATATTCAAGTTTCCGAGTTCTAAGATGGATGGCGATGGCGAGAGCATAAAAATTGGTGATCATAAAATCTAGGGGTAGAGGAGGGCCGGATTGAACGCACTGGAGTCGGTATTGTTGAAAAAACTCCTATTTGGTTTTGAAGTTGACAAAAATTTCATTCTCGTATTCTTATTCTTACTCTGAGGAATATTGGACTTCTGTGTTTATTGAGGAATGTTGTTAAAATCTATTTTACATTAGAAGTCTTTTCCATTCCGACGAAGATCCAGATTGAACCCAAATCAAGAACGAAGATATAATCAAACTCATGATTATTAATCTTTTAACAATGATTCAGTAGAACAAGATATATATGGCTTTTTGGCGGAGAATTTCACTTACATTTTCTAAATATATTGATGAAATTAATCACGGATTGGTGAAATCAATCTTGAAGACAAGTTCCTTTTTGAGAAGCATCTACTTATAGAAATCTAGATTCTGATTGTATGGGCAACTAGGATTATTGGATTTTTATCTTAATCTTCAAACGGCTATAAGATTTCCTTAATTGATTTTGTCCAACGGGTTGATTGGAAGAAATTCATCAGGAAAGTGCCAATGGTTATAAAGGCATGGGAGAGTATTTAAAGAGGTCATTCGGTTCTTTTGAGAGTGTGCATGAGAATTAAAATTTCAAAGTTTGAAACTTTTCAAATCACTTGTTCTTCTTTGATAAGTGCTTACAATTGTACTTAAGAGAGAAAAACACAAATGAGTGACTTAGTGAGAGAAAAAGAAATTATTCACTAAGTGATCGTACTCAAATTGTTGCAATTCTCTTTTAATTCATAGTGAAATCTAGTTAGAAGGCTATTAGCATGGGAGAGTGGACGTAGACTTGATCCAAGCTGGACCACTATAAATCTTGTGCTCAATTTCCTCTTCCCTTAACTCCTTTAATTTGTTTGTTGCAATGTTTTTTTTTAAGTTCTGCTAATTTTCAAAACATCTTATTTGAGTTGAATTTATATAAGAAGTCCGGTGTTAGTAAGATTTGTTTGAAGAAAATTACTTTTGTTGGAGAAAACTCCTTAATGTTTTGAAGATGACAAAACTTATTCAAAGTCTATTCTGAAGACTTCCAGACTTTAGTATCAAAGTCTGAAGATCGCCAGACTTTAGATTCAGAGTCTACCTACATTGACATATTCTAGACTGAATGCTACTGAAGATTGAAGACTTATCCAGATGTAGGATTATCTTCAAGAGATCGATTCGTATGGGTTATGGAAGGCTTTCTAGGTGGATATAACACTTACATGATTGACTATCTTTATTAGAATTAATCTCGATATTCAAATCTTTTGAAATGTAAGTAAACTTGAAAAGTGTTTACTTATGGAAATCAAGATCCTGATTGTATGGACGAATATGATTGACAGGCTTTCATCACAATCATCAAATGACTTGGGATCTCTTTGATTGATTCTGTCCAACGGATAGATTGAAAGAATTCATTTAGAAAGTGTCAATGGTTGAGGCGGACTCTCCAGTTGTTCGAGTAGATTGAAAGAATTCATTTGGAAAGTGTCAATGGCATGAAGGGGTATTTAAGGCAGACTCTCCAGTTGTTCGAGTGTGTGTGTGAAAGAAAAATTTCAAAGTTTAAAGCTTCCTAATTTCTTGCTATTTCATTAACTAAGCTCAAATTTGTACTCAAAAGAGAGAGAAACTTATAGTGTAACTTCGTAAAAGAGAAGCAGACTCTTCCCTATGAAGTTGAGATCACCAAGCTGTAAAATCTCTTTTGTTTCTTAGTGGAATCCAGTTAGTGGGCTGTCAATGTGGGAGAGTGGACGTAGGCTTGATCTAAGTCGAATCACTATAAACCTCGTGTTCTTATTCTCTTCCACGAACTCTTTTATTTTGTTCGTAGTCTTATCAAATTACTAAAGTCTGAACTTATTCAAAGCTCGTCATTTTCTAAAAGCAAATTACTTCTACTAAACATTGTGAAATTATTTTTACACCTATTCACCCCCTCTAAGTGTTGTTACTAGCCATTTCAATTGGTATCAGAGCTTGTGTGCTTATTTTATTGAAGCGTTTTACTTCTAAAGTTAAAGATCTATGGCTAGTATTTTGGCTTCAGGTTTGGTTGAAGGCCAAAGCAACATCAAACCTCTTTACTTGGATGGGAGTGAGTACAATGTATGGAGAAACAAGATGAAGACATTCCTGAGATTGAAAGATCTCCTGGAATGGGATTTGGTAGAAAAATGGATCAATCCCTAAGCTACATCAACCTAAAAAAGAGAAAGAAAGCTGTAGATGCTGGCGAATTGACACAAGCAGAAATAACCAAGAGACAAGCTCTTGATGCTAAAGCCATCTACTCTTTATACTGTACTTTATCTCCTATTGAGTATAACCGAATTTCTTCTTGTGAAACAGCTAAAGAAGTTTGGGATAGGATGCACGTTACCTACTAAGGAACTAATCGAGTAAAGGAATCAAAAATCAATATTCTACTCGGACAGTATGAAGCCTTCAAGATGAAGCTTGGAGAATCCATCACTGATATATTTAGTCGCTTCACTGATATATTTAGTCGCTTCACAGATATTGTAAACGGCTTGGCATAACAAGGACAGTCAATCTCAAGACCAATGAAGGCCAATAAATTGCTACGTGGACTCTCCAAAGACTGGAATCACGTGAAGACGTCAATTAGAGAAACCCAGACGATAATATCTCTTTCAGTAGACGAACTTGTAGGCACACTTCAATCGTATGAAGTGGAGTAGATCAATGAGGGAGAAGATCCTAAAGGTAAGAAGTCAATTACTTTAAAATCTAATGATGATTTTAATGATATAGATTCAGAAGATGATATGGACGATGAGGAGCTAGCACTCATGATTAAGAAGTTCAGAAAGTTGAATAAGAATGGAAGAAGATTCAACTGGAAGAAGAAGAAAGTTGAATAAGAAGGGAAGAAGATTCAACTGGAAGAAGGAGAGCACTCAAAATTTACAGAAGAAACAAACTGAGGACTATTGAACCAACAAAAACGTGATATGCTTCGAATGCAAGAAAAATGGGCATATTAGACCTAACTGTTCTATATTGAAGAAAAAGAAAGGAAGATCTGAGAAAAACAAAAAGGTTTTCAAAGTAGAAACATGGAGTGATACCGAATGTGAGGAGAGTGATAAAGAATATGCCAACATATGTCTGATGGCTAATTTAGAATCAGACTCGAGACTTTGAAATAGATTTTGATTCGGACTTAGACAAAGAAGTTGAGGTTAGCAATTTAAAAATTCCTGTTAAAGTTTGAAGTATATAGATGAACTCTGTCTCAGCCTTAAAACATCTATTAAAAGGATTTCAGAACTAAAAAGGGAAAATTCTAAACTGAGGCAACATGAAACTTCTTGGAAATGAAAATTTGAAAATCTGGATAAAAGTTTTGTTGATTTAAAAGAAAATTCTGATTTTCTTTTGAAGGAAAATGCCTTTTTGAAAGAAGATATTTCAAATATCATAAAAAGATTTTCAAAAGGATATGAAAAGTTGGAGAAATTTTTTTCTGTACAAAGACCTTATTTTAACAAATCTGGTTTGGGTATGACTTCACAAACTATTCATTTAATTGATTTTCCAAAGTTAAAGAAAGAATCAAACAGAGACCTACAAGGGCATTTTACAAAAATCACTTTCAAAAGGTTTTTGTAAAACCCGTTGGCCGAAGTGCTCTCAAATGTTTAAAGTGTAACAGCTCAGAACATTTCAAGAAGGAATGTCCCAAGGTTTCGAGGCCTGTTAAGAGGGATTGGGCAAAGACAATTTTCAATACTAACTCTCCTGGACCTAAGAAAATATGGGTACCAAAGAAAGCTTGAGTTCTTCTTTTAATCATAGGTCACTATCAAGAAGAAGATCAAATGGTATTTGGATAGTGGTTGTTTGAGACACATGATAGGAGATTTGAGTTGCTTTATACAACTTGTTTAAGTGAATGATGGAAAAGTTTTTTTTTGATGGAAACGGTAAATGAAGAATTGTTGGTTGTGGAATTGTGAATATTGGAAGCCTAACTATCAACAATGTCTTCTTGGTGGAAGGTCTGAATTACAAACTACTCAGCATAAGTCAGTTTTGCGATATTGGATTCAAAATAAATTTCAAGAAGGCATCTGTTTGGGAATGAGTAAAGACTACTCTCAATCTTTCACTGGCCAAAGGCACGCGAACATTTACCTTCTGCATATAAAACCAGAAAGTTCCCAGTGTCTTATTTCTATTCAAGATGAAGGAAATCTCTAGCATAGAAAGCTTGGTCATGTTAACATTGCCAAGATTTTTTCAAGAAACTTGTTCGTGGTCTCCCCAATCTGACTTATCAAAATTCTGAATTATGCACTTCATGTGTTTTGGGAAAATAGGTTAGAAGTTCCTTTAAATCTATAAATCAAGTTTCTACTATTCGAGTTTTGCAGCTTTTGCATATGGACCTCTTTGAACAAACCAGAACTCAAAGTATTGGTGGAAAGAGATACTGTCATGCCCCGATCCTCGAGTGCGTGCCCATTCCTCACCTGGTCGATTAAATAGTGACGTTTCAGGATGCATCGCCGGCCCATTCATTTTAATACGCAAGAGGAAGCATATAAATAATCCTTATACAATAAAACAATGGGATAGGAAAGTAGGACTCCAAATTTGCAAACTTTAAAAACAACAACACTTATATACATATACAACAACTGAGTTATACACACACACACACACACACACACACAAAACAAACTAACAATTCGGTTTCTCTTAAAGCCAGTTCAACAAATAGGGGTGGGGTTTCAATCCTCTTTCGGGTCCTCCTCCTCCTTGACGATCTCTCCTTCTTCCTTGCTCTAGCTGGAGCCCACGGCTGAGTACATCAGAGAGTCAGAATTGCCTTCGAGCTTGGGATCCTTTGCATCTACCATCGATTCACCCTTGGGATCCATCGTCCCTTTTCCCGAACGCAACCTCCAAAACGTATAGAGGTACATCAGATTCCGGCACCAGACCCACCCTTCGTCCATCGCTGTAATGGCGATACCACACCCGATATTCATGGGGCACCTTGTGGGATAGGCCCACATCAACCCAGACGATGGATTTCACTAGTACGTATTCCAATCCTTTGGGATGGTGGTGTATCGGAATGTGATAACTTATTTTTGTGAATTTCTTGGGTTGACCAAATTGCTCGGGAGGAGCTAGAGGTGCTGCTATCTATGGACTTGAAATGTTGACCAAATTGCTCGTGAGGAGCTAGATGACAACACCTCTAGCTCCTCCCGAGCAATTTGGTCAACCCAAAAAATTCACGGAAATAAGTTATCACATTCCGATACACCACCACCCCAAAATTGCTTAATATGTCATCAACTGTATACTATAAGTTATCGAGCTAGAGGTGCTGCCATCTATGGACCTGAAATGTTGACCAAATTGCTTGTGATAACGTATATAGTATACTGTTCATTCTCTAAGATGACATATCGAGTCACCGAGCATATATAGTATACAGTTAATGACATATCAAGTCATCGAGCATATATAGTATACTATTGATGACATATCGAGTCACTGAGCATATATAGTACACTGCTTTAGTCAACTACTGATTTCTCAACTATAGTCATACCCGACCAAAAATACCCATGTGTGGGTATACGGTTGGTCTTAGCCAAAATACAATAATTTCCTTTCCATAAATCCCACCATTTTCTATGGTCCACCAAAATATTTTTGACGTTGTAAACTGGCGCTCAGTTATTTTTCAATCAATTACTGAAATTAAATGAATTTAAGAATAAATTCCAAAAATACAATTTATGCACAATCAGCACCAATTTGAGCTCAAATAAATAAACAGATCATACCACAGTAATCAACACAAAATTCCGGTCACCAACTATTCGGGTCTAATTTTCGTAAAATAATTAATTAATTAAATAATTACGGAAAATTTTAAATAAATGCCAATAAATCAACTTAGACCTGGAAAAGCCTAATTGAACACCGAAATGGACCCGAAAAATTTCCAAGTCACTCTAGATAAATACTAGAACTTGTCTAGGCCCTAATTGCACTAACTATCCATCTAACATGCATAGGCAAATAATTAAATTTACTAATCTAATCTAACTAATCACCTAATCCCTGCTTAACCTAAACTAATCAACTTTTAAGCGTCATTAACCTACTAAGTGAGGATTAGCGAGTTAAACTCATTTGTTCGACGATCCGATTGATGCAAATTGATAGGGACGCCAAGGGGCTCACTTCTCTCCAAAGTGGGCCTAGCTTTTGGGGTCGGGAATGTTAGGGAAATCCCTTATGATGTTTTGAAGATGACAAAATAAATCAAAGGCTACTAACGTGTTTAATGGTTGAGTAACAGACTATGTAGATGATTGAGCATGTAAATGATATTATCAAAGTCTATACTTGGAAGAACCAAAAGATGGACTTTATGTTGAAGCTGAAATTAAAGCTAAATCTGTTCAGAAGCAGAATATGTTCAGACTCAGATTGTAAAGTCTATCGCACTTAAACTCAGATTGTAAAGTCTATTGCTCTCAGACTTTACATCTTGAACGAGACAACTCGACAGAATGTAACACAAGCCCCAAACATATAATGGCTAGTGATCTGGTTTGGATTCTACATCAAGATTGATTTGATTGACTCAATCTAATTGGTTGACAATTAGATCTTGAAGACAAGAACTTTCTATACGAAGAAGCTCTACTTATGGAAACTAAAATTCTGTTTGTATGGGCGATCGGAATTAATTTGAGATTCTACTTTTGTCACTCAACGGCTACCAAATCTTCTAGATACAGATCTGTCCAATGGGTAGATTGGAAGACGATCCTCTAAGATACTGTCTAATGGCTAGTTTGGAAGTGGAGGAATATTTAAGGAAATTAAGGACCGATGAGCAAGTAGGAGACGGAGCGTAGAATTTATAATTCCAAAGTGTGAGCGACCTTCGATCATACACTTGTCTCTTGTGAGCTTAAACGTTTGTGATTGTGAGAGAAATATCAAAAGAGTGACTTAGTGAGATAGTGTGATCTACTACTAAGTGTTTGCACTCAAAGTTGTAATCTCTTGTTGATTGCATAGTGGAATCCAGTCAGGAGGCTCTTAGCGTGGGAGAGTGGAAGTAGGCTTGATCTAAGCCGAACCACTATAAATTATGTGTTCTTATTCTCTTCCATGAACTCCTTTATTTTGTTCGTAATTCTATTTAACTGCCAAAGTCTGAAGTCTCCGAGAATTTTGTGACAAAGTCTACTAATCACCAGACTTAGTTTCAAAAGAAGAATATTTCTATTGTTCTATGCGAAAATTGTTTTCACACCTATTCACCCCCTCTAGGTGTTCATACTAGCACTCACAGGGAAAGTCCTCAAAACGGGCCAAACCCTTGCCAGAATACCCACTAACTTTGCTTCTGTTTGGGGTTGGAAAAGACAAGCTGAAGGCTCGGGTGAAGCGACAACGGACCGGGAAAGGTTAAAGGGACCAAACCGGGTTCAAGCGGGGACTCACGGTGGTCGGAGGTGGGCCAAATGACTCCGGCACGGGCTGAGGCAACAGCTGGGACAGCGGGACAGGTGGTTGGAGCGGCGAGGACGCGTGGTGAGGTGCGGGCAAGCGCGAGGCAGTGGCGGCACACGCGCGGGGCGCGAGCAGCGGATGGCGATCGGACGGGCTTCGGCTAGTCTTCGGTGGCTTCTCCTTGGTTGCTAACGTCCGAACGGCAAGGATAGAGGGGGAGGAAGGAGAGTTGGTCGGTTGAAGGGGAAATGGAGAAGAAGGAGGGAACAAAGGGGGGCCACCACACACTTATCATCATCTTCTTGTCCCCTTAACCATCTACCACCACCAGCTGCCTTCCGTAGACCAAAATCAGCCACCAAGGTCCATCTTAGGACACTTAAAATGGTCCAAAAGCCATAGGTGGTGGGGGGCTACGAATTTGCTCGATTTCCTCTTCAATTGGACACTTATTCTCCCTTAAATCAATCCAATTTGGCCTCTTAAAAATCAATTAACACCTCATTGATCCAATTGGTATTTTTCCTCTCCAATTAATCCTACTTGCATCCCAAATTTGCGATAAAAAATGATCCATGACATTTTCTGGACAAAAACAGCCATACCTCGATTTTTTTTTCAAAAAGTCTCGATTTGCAAAAAAACCTTCTGAGATTGAGTCGACGCTCTTAGAATTAATTGTGACATGATAGAACTTTCAATTTCTGAAATCGGATTTAAATTCGTGGTTAATTTCGATTCGGCGCAATTTTAGCGTGACCTAGGTTATCGAGTAACTTTCAAAATTTTTTGGTACAAATGACCCGTGGTCGATTTTCTTCGAGCCTCAATGAACCCACTCGACACATTGGTGACTCTTGTGGCACCCCCGATTCACTTGAAGCCGCCACAGGTGATCTCTTTTAATTACTCGATCTCATATAACTTTACAGATTGATACCCTTTGAGTAGAGATTTTTTTTTTTTTTTGAAAACAGTCCTAGCGTAGCTTATTAGCGGAAGCATAAACAAGTCTCACCATCCCTTACTCCAACAAACATAATGCAATGCACATCTACTACGCACCGGAAGAAAAGATAAAGCCGATTCACTCTTATCTAGATTTTCATGATGGACATTAAGGTTGATACAACAAAAAGGCCAATGTTTTAACTATAATTGGCTATCACTCAAAAGAGGACTTGACCCTACATCGAACATGTATAAACCCTCCATCCACAAGCGTCGGCTATCTCCAAAAAGTGTCAGCTCCCATCAGCTATACGTGTCATCACACCCAATCCGGTGCATCGGGTGGCAGCGGCGGTAGTATCCCTAGCATCACTCCATCGCGTCGGACATGGACAGAAAAAAACTCCTGAATGACCGGGCCATCAGCAAGACCCATGTCGTACATCACCAATACTCGGACTCGAACAAACACTAAACCAGGGGCACCGACACAGATGTGCTCCGTACACTCCACATCAACATCGGTAGGTATGCCATAGTAAGTACCGCATGCAACTGGTCGCAAATGCATCTTTCTAATCTGAAATGTTAATCCCCAAAATGGGTGAGTACAACCACTCAGCAGTAAAGATCCACCAAACTACTCAATGCGTCAAATAGAACAATCATGGTATCGAGAACAAAACACATATCATTCATGCATTCAAGCATACCTTACTTTGTAGCCATGCATATATCACCATATAACATGCATAATTCACAATACACTTGCACTTATATCATTAGGTAGTCATGCATGTATCATTATGCAACGTGCACATCCCACCATGCACTCATCATTAAACAGCCATGCATATATCATTATGCAACGTGTACATCCCACCATGCACTCATCATTAAACAACCATGCCATATGTACACATCCATGCGCATGATTCAATTCTTGATCTTTATATTTCAAATAGATCACATCATTTTCTTCCCGGGACCAATGAAATCATACGTGGCAATTAAATATGATTATTTCTCATCGAGATGGCTTGTCGGAGAGCTGAGTAAGCTCTAATTCACCCAAAACGACGTCGTCTCCACAGGTTGGCCAAAATAGAGCCCTTAAATCAGCCAAAAACGACATCGTCTCCCCATTGCCCCAAATCTAAAACCTAAATCAGCAAATTGCCATTGAAGCGTTGGAGACCCTAATCCCGAACCCTAACTCGATTTGCCCCAAATTTTATGGTCGGATATTAGGAATGGAGAGCAGGACTTTCAGTAGCGACTCAAATTTTTTTCGCCAAAGCAAAGGAGAAGGCGAACGTTTTTGTTTTTGTGGGTTACGAAGTCCAAGAAGAACATCGTGGACTCGAAGGAATCCTGGGAGAAGATTCTATGGATGTGCCCGATACAGAGAAGGGTCGAAGTGCAAATATTTCGAATGAGTTGATACAAAATTCTATCACCAAGTCACAGAGGTGATATTGGACCTACTTGATGGATGTCATCAACCTCCATCTACACTTGTGGACGGCTTGGATGAGGTTGACTTAATGCAAGCTCAAGCATTTTTTGCTAACCATTTGAAGAATGAAGTTTCAAAGATGAATATTGAACGGAAGTGTTACCGAGCGTTTATTGTGTTGCTGTTTTTTTGTCTATCCTACTTTATGATGAAATGTAAAGTATTGGAAGATGAGAAGAAGTTTCTCCGACTGCCATAGTTGTAAATGAGGTCAAGGAAAGGGAATGAATGAATGAATGAATGAATGAATGAGATGCTATTTGTACTATATTTTTACTTATTCTCGAATATAAATCGGTGATGATGGAATGTATATTGGGTGGATGTGTTGTGGTGACTTCTTTCCTTCAACTGAATGTAAACCAATAGCAATGAATTGAATGGATTCATATATATAACTAACAGCTTCTCTGGTTTGTTGCAAATCACCATTTACATAGGATAGACATGAGTGATTACTCGAGTGCTATAAGTTGTATATAGTGATCACTTAAGTGCCAGTCGTGATTAAAAAAAAAGTCATTTAAGTGTTAAGTTAGTATCAAAAGTGATTACTTAAGTGTCATTTGTGATTAAAAGTGAACACTTAAGTGCCGGGTTTTTTAGAATGTGATCAATTAAGTGTCAATTTTGTTTGTACGTTTCATCTATAAACTGCACCAGCCATCAGCTGCTATCAGCCACCACGACCGCCCACCACTGGCCACCATCGGCCTCCAGCCATCACCACCAGCCACATCAAGCATCCCAGGCATCCACTTGAGCCACCACTATGCTGCTGGTATTCTACAGCACATAAGTTCCTAGTGCCTTACCAGCTTGCACCAACACTACCTAGTGCAAGATGTGCATATTGCACACTTACATCTTGCACCAGGTGCAGCACAAATCCCCAACCCCCAACCCCCCAACCCCTATAATAAACCCACCAGCCTATCAGTAGGCATTAGCACCAACATCTCAACTACCACACTAGCACGTAGCCACCACTATAGACCCACCATTAGCAACCACTGTTGGTGGTGGGTCGTGGATCTGTTGTAAAAGGGGTTCATGCAAACTCTACTAGCTATAGCAAAAGGCCCTAACCCAATCCACATAATGGACCCACCACCATTAGGCTTCACCAACCGCCACCACCAGCCACACAAGCACCCCAGTCACCACCATAGATCCACCACCAGAAGCAAAAAGCAGTAAGTGAAAGTAAAAACAAAATACAAAAAATGAAAAAGGCACCAAAGATGACAAGCAACAAGATCGTTTCATTGATATTGAAATGAAGTCTCACAAAGTCGATGACAAACTATTTAAAAGAAAACATCCACAATAAAACAATTGACTCATCAGCCCCACAAACCATATCCCATCTCATTTCATTAATCAATATGCATAATGCCTCCTGTTCGTGCTCCTTTCACTTGATTCATAATCCTTGTGCTTTTTTCTAACTAGACATGAGGTTTCTTCTTCAACCGTCTCGGGATGCGTTGATTCTGATGGAGGTGCAATTGTCCTAGGTTGAATTGATTGAGAAGGAGCTGGAGCTGCAACTGTCGTAGGCCAAACTGATTCAGATGGACCTGTGTTCTTCTTATTCTTCTTTCTTGTTGGCGCAGCCAATGTCTTCTTCTTCTTTGTTGGCGCAGCCGTTGATTCTTGAGTTGGGCCTTGAGAGATAAGAACCTCTGAACTTCTCCCAGGCTTCAAAAAGAAAACTCAATTATTAACAAAAGTTTGCACCATAAATTAAATTAAATACAACCTAGTAAGCTTATAAAACTTACATTAAGAATAACTATTCCAGAACGCTCATCTGTATAAAGCCCATAACCATACTGTTTTGGCCTCTTTCCAAGAGCTCCTCTTGTTCGAAGGAGAATGTCAGTTTCAGGTACTTGTGATGGGTTAGCCCTTCTTCTCGCATGTGATTTCTTGGGCTCTTGTTATGGCTGTTCAGCTACAGCAGGGGCTTCTTTTGGGCATTTGAACGCTAAACGTCTTATAGATGGCCTTCTTGTAAGTCGCTCATGATTTGGCTTTCTTTTGGTTGTTTTTCTATTTAGCCCTTCAGTTTCAATGACACCTTCTGTTGGCTTTTGTGGTGGCCCTTGTGATGACCCTTCTAGTGGCCTTTGTGGTGACCTTGGTGATGGATCTTGTGCTGACCCTTTAGTTGGGCCCTCTGTTAATAGCTGAGCTCTAGCTTGCCTTCTTCGAACCTGAGAAAAAGACAAAGGACATCATAAATATAACATCAGGCCATTGTAAAGGAAAACTAAACACAAATTATTTAAGTTACCGGGTATTTTTTTCTCTGCTTCTGCTGAAGAATGGTCGACTTAACTGGCCCTCCAGTTGCTTCGGCCAATCCTTGAGCTGGTTGTCTACCTGGCCTTGTTTGAATAGACCTTTCAGTTTCAGGTACAGTAGGGGCTTCGACCAATTCTTCACGTGTCATTCTCTTGACCTGACAAAGACAAAAACATTATGTCAATTAGTTGTATATATCTGTTTATACAAATCATAAAACAACATAAACACAATTGTCATGACTTACTAGGTTTATTGTTATCGACTGAAGAACAGATGACTCACTTCGCATTTCTATTTGTCCTTCTCCAATTGTCCCTTCACTAGGCCCTTCGACTGGCCTCAACTGTTCATGATGCTTCCTTAATTGACAGCCTTTAGTATTGTGCCCTACTATGTGGCAAAAATAGCACTTCATCTTTACACCTGTCCTACTCATCCTACGTTGACTTGAGACCTCTCCCTCCGTCATTCTTCGTTTTCGCTTTGGTCTTCCCATTCTCTTCTTTAGTGGCAAAGGTTGAGGTGCTTCGTGATCTGTTGGCTCCCAGAACTTGGTACCTCTGATTGGTTGCAACATGCATTGGTACGAAGCAAGATATCTCGGTTTCTTGTACCAATCATCAAGGTAGTCTTCTGTGTTGTGGCCCTTCAATTGAATGGCACATATGGCATGTGCACAAGGAATTCCACTTACTTGCCATGCTCTACATGAACACTTCCTCGTACCTAAATGGACAACATACTTATCAGAGCCATTCATTATCTCATATCCTTCATCCTCATTCCAAATGGGATGACAATACCTACTCATATCCAAGTTCTCATCCAATTTTTTAGCAATCCTAGAACCAAATTGCCTAGTCCAGTTTGCAGCTTCATCCCTTTGTTTGTGCAGCCGAGTCATAACCATAACCCTTATGTCTTCAAGCATCGAGATAATTGGTTTGCATCTGGCATCTATTATCCTCCCATTGAATGCTTCGCAGATGTTATTTATGTTATCGCACTTGAATTCCTCGCTGAAGAACGCCCTACACCAATACTTCGGTTCTGTTTGGAATAGTGCATCATAACCTTCCCTTGTCAATTGAAGCAATTCTTCTTTGGCCATCCTAAAGTCAGCCATATTCGTGCTCTTTGCTAGCTGCCAAAATTTGAACTGCAGCTTCTCCCCTTTATAGTTCTTTGCCCAATTTGCGTATATGTGCCACGCACACATTCGATGCTCGGCATAAGGCAACAACTTAGCTATTGCTGGAACCTGTCCCTACAATAATTCAAAAAAAGAAAAGAAATGTAAGCAAACGACATATTGATATCAACAAGCAAACAAATGATCAAATCTTTCAAAAAGTACCTTCTATTGGTCACTCATGAATGCCCACCTTGCACCATTTGTTATCTCCAAATCAGCCATCAAATTTTTTAGGAATCAGGACCAATTGTCCTTGTTCTCTACCTTCACAACAACCCAAGCTAGTGGAAACATCTGGTTGTTTGCATCTCTTCCAATTGCAGCTAGCAATTCTCCCTTGCACAAGCCCTTCAAAAAACACCCGTCCAATCCTATAATCCGTCTACAACCAGATAAAAATCCTCATTTGCATGCATCGAAACAAATATAGAACTTATCAAACTTAGTCCCAATATCATAAAGTGGTCTTTCCACAACTTCTACATACACTCTACTTGAAGGATTTTGCAGCCTACACTCCCAAGCATAATCCCAAACCTGTCCATATTCACTACTGTATTGATCAATGAGTATCTTCATCACCTTTTGCTTCGTTCTTTTGCATTGATTCATGCTTATATTGATGCCAACTTGCTCCTTCACCAGCAACCTAAACTGAGTACTATTCATCTGAGGCATCATCTTAATCAAATCAAAGAAGTGCTTGGACAACCATGCACTTGTTACCCTTTTATTTTCAAAATTAATGGAACAAGTATGTTCCTCTTCGTACGCTCTAATCTGGAAAGATCCACTTCTCCTAACAAATGCGCCATAGATCCTCCATGGACAATTTTGCTGTGAACACTTAGCTCTTACAAAGGCCTTAGTGTTTCTAATGAAGTCAATGTTCCTCTGTGCAGCAATGGAGTTCTTCAGTATAGCTTCCCTAAATTGTTTCGCATCTTGAAATTTCATACCTACCGACAAAGTAGGAGAGGCAACGGAGAAGGAAACTTACTTTTCCTTCTTCTTGTATGCACAGCTCCTTCATCTTCTTCAAGCTCATCTTAGGAAGTAACATTCTCAAGGCTTTCTTCATAATCAGTCTCCTCACCAGCGGCAACATCATCTACAGGGCCTTCGGCCCTATTTGGAACTTCATCAGCTACCTGCAAAGCTACAAATTTATCTGTCAAAAAATCCCTTTGCCTTTTTCTTGACTATACAAGCTCCTCGTCATCGTTATCACTTGTGAAATTTGCAGTAGGCAACCCTTCATCATCATTATCACTTGATTAAGCTACTTCCCAATCTAATCCAATGATTGTGACATCACTTATGTCATCATCACTATGGTGAACTGCATCTACGCTCCTCTCCTCTCCATCATGTCTATCCTGCCTTTCTTCGACCCTAACCTCAGTACTACCTTGAATACCATTTCCTTCTTGTTCTATTTGGGCGCTTTCTTCATCATCATCTTCATCCTCACTTTCATTGTACTCAACATATATTTTTACCTCTTCACCATGAAGATAATGGTATAGAATATCCCTAAAACCGTTATCATTTTCTAAGGTTCGCAAACCATATCTTAAACCTTTCCCAGGAATACAATACAACAACTTATTAACTTTACAAGGCAAATAAGTTAGTATATCCCTAACAAATCCTATATAAGATGCCTTCTTAATGTCGACAAAAATGGTGCCCTCATTTCCACCCTCATACTCCCACTCATCCTCCCCAATTACAAATTCCCCACCGTAGCAAACTATGACAGCGACATAATCCTTGTCATGAGCCATTTCTGCACCAACAACAAGACAAAGAATAATTAGTTTTTGGGACCACATCCACAAAGAACAATAGACAATCGCACAAGGGAGTCCTCCCACTCTCATGAACTTTATTAAATAGGTCTCCACACTAACAATATGCCCCTATATGACAGCCAAAAAAGAGGTCGCCACTTTAATAATTTACCTTCCCTTCCCTTACAATATTAATAAAAAACAGAGGCCCCCACACTGAGAATATGCCCCTACATGACAGCCAAGAGGTCGCCACTTTAATTATTTGCCTTGCCTTCCCTTGCCTTCCCTTAAAATATAAACCAAAAACAGAGGTCCCCACAACAAGCATAGGTCCCCACAACAAGCACAGCCCAAGCAATTTTGTCTACTATCTTTTGCTGAACTAAACCTGCGATGTGAGAATGTACATCCACTTAATCAAATCTATTTTTCCTGTGAAAACACATATAGAATTTCATTAAGGCAAGCTTGATGTAAAATTATAGGGTGAAAGTTCTGTTTCTCATCCAGCCAAGAGGAGAAATCATACCCTAATCTATAATGTTTGGCCATTAATATATTGTGTCAAGAGGTCATTACACAATCCAAGCCCTAAATTTATCCATTGCACAGTAGACTAATACTACATGTCAAAAGAGCTAATAGTTTATAAACTTTAAAATGAGGTACTTACATGTGGTTTCAAATTTGTCCCTTGCAGATAAATGAACTTATATAAAGTATCAAAACAAATTTTGCACTCCTCAATGTTCCCTGCATATATGTCGACTATTTGATTAGAAACAACAATTAGGAAAAAAGACTAAAAGAACGAAAAGATCAGAATCAAAGGAACAAAAGCAAATTGATAGCAAAGTTGCGTGCTCTTTGCAAAGCACTCAAGGGCCATTATTCCAGCCACCTGATTCAATAACTTTTCACTCAAACACACTAGTTCCTAGTTCCACATTAGTCAATATTTCGTCTCACTCGAGCCTCGACTGCAGAAATCATCGACCGAGGCGAGCATCTCCACACAAGGGAGTAGCCAAACAGAGCGTGCATATTTCAACAGCATTTCCATTGGAGCCTTAATAAAATAATCGAGCCCTAATAAAATAATTGAGCAAGCCCTAATAAAATAATTGAGCCCTAATTTCATCACAAGGGAGGGGGAGAAGGGGCCTAACCTGGAGGAGTGACGATGGTGAGCAGGGATGACGACCAACGATGTTGAGTGGCGACGACAACCAACAACAGCGACCGATGACCACCTATGGGCATGAACGGCGATAGAGAGAAGGGCGGTGACGACGGCGAGATCTAATGTGAACGCGAGATGGGAAGGAACGGCGATGGCCGGGTGTGCTTAAGCCAAAATGACCTAAACGAAAACGTCGTTTAACACCAACGAAAAACACGTTGTTTAGGTCAATTTGGCTCACTCAAGTGTGGATGGACGGCACTGTCGTTTTGTCATCCACATGGGTTTTTTTTCTTTAAACGTTTGCCACCTCTCCAAAAATTATGAAATTTTGTAAAAAAAGAAGTCATATCTCGGAAAATGCCAAATCGTATGCAATTTGGCCGGATTTTGGCCATTTTTTTCCCAGATTGACACTCAAACTGATCCATTTTGCTCTTCTAAATTTTAAGATTTTGGCACTTAAAGGACACATGTACCTTTGATTTTATAAAAATGTTACTTTACAGACCACGAAATCTCTAAAGGTCAGCACAACGAATTCCAGATCTAATTTCTCCAAGGAAAAACCATTTCACTAACCATTACTTGTTCGTTTTGCCTCAAATTTTAGTATGTTGTTCCTCAAGATGTTCTATATAATTTTCATGAAGAAATCAAAACAATATTCCAACTAAAAAGTCGCATGCAGCACACAATCTCATGGATGGTCAGACTGGTCTTTCTAGAAACAGCATGCTAGGCCAACGAATCTCTCTCCAAAGCTCAGAAATTTCATCCCATCTACCACAACCAAAATTTACCATCTTCTACACACACAACACAGCAATGCAAGGGGTAGGTTTTAGGACTTCACTTGCCTCAAATCGAAGGAAAACACAGCAGAAACGACGGGACTAGGTGACGCAATGACGGTCTTCTTCTTCTTCTTCCTCTCGCACGCCCGCTTCCTCTCTTTCCCTCTTCCTCTCTCTTGGTTTCCCTTTCTCTCTCGGATGGCACTCTCTCTCTTGGTCGGTTCCCCCTCATCAATCTGCCTCCCTCTCTTTAATTTTCTTCCCCTACAATTATTTGCAATCATTTGATTGCATGTAGCCGCCCAAGGAAGCCAATGGGGGCAGCCACACTTGGCTTCTCCTCCATGCCACTTGGCGATTCACATGCAAAGCTTAAGGGCTTCAAGGCTGGGCCGGCCTTGGGCCTTCATGGGTTGGTTGACTAGGGGGTGGCGTGGGCTGGTTGGACGGTCTTTGGGCCTACAAATCAGCCCACCCTCTCCTATTCCTATTCCATTAAATCCTCATTTAAATAAACACAAAATTTCAACTTATAAGTCCACAAAACTTTGTAATTTAAATCAATAAAATTCTACTTATAAAGTGCACCACCAAGAATAAGATTTCCATATTAATTTGCACCTCAATAAAATCCTTGGGTCACTTGTAGTCACATCTCCATCCAAACAATCGTCCATTACAATGCTTGGCCTTAAATTAATTGAAATTCATTGATTCAATGGCTAATACAAAATCCAATGGCACTTCCATTAGCTAATCATGGTTCATGGTACTCCGGAGGTTGTCATGAGATTTTAGGATGCCACAACTCTCGATTGTCGTGAAAATCTCGATGATTCAATTACGGACACATGGTACCAAAAACGATAGAAAAATCAGTTTAGTGCCGGCTGACGAGAATTTTTCAATTTAGTGGAGTTACCCATGATTAGCCACACATCTTAGTTGAACCGACCTATCTTTGATCTCTAATCGATTTTTAATTGTGCCGTAATGACCTCTAAAGATAAGCACGGTCGATAAATCGATTCCTAGTCGAATTCTCAAGTCTATTGCGTTAAAATTTCTTAATGGCTTATCTAGATAGTCTAGTTATCTTGAGAGTGATCAGTTTTGACAATAGCCCAATAGGCGCGTCAATGAAATGTCTCATTAATTAAATGGAAAACATGATTGAAAATCTGGGATGTCACAACTCTTCCCCTCTTATAAAAATTTCTTCCTTGAAATTTAAATCATTACAAAACTTAAGCAAAAAGGTGGGGTTACAACTGTCTCATCGACTCCTTAGTCTCTCATGTTGCTCCTTCAGTACCGTGGTGTTGCCAGACCACTTTAACCAACGAGATGGTCTTTGTACACAAAACTTGCTCTTTTCTGTCCACGATATGAATCGAGTTTTCAACGTATGACACTTGGTCATCCACGTCCAATTCTTCAAAATTAAGCACGTGGGTCGAGTTAGGCTCGTACTTCCTCAACATCGACACGTGAAAGATGTCGTGCACTTGCGCCAATTTCGGCGGCAACGCAAGATGATATGCTAGGGTATTGATTCTTTCTAGAATTTCAAATGGACCTACGTACCTCGGACTCAGCTTGCCTTTCTTTCCAAAGTACGAAGTTCCCCTCATTAGTGACACTTTCAGAAAAATGTGATCACCAACTTGGAATTCCAATAATCTTTGGCACTTATCTGCATAACTTTTCTATCTACTTTGAGCGGTCTTTAATCTGCCTCTGATCATTGCAATGGCATCCACTGACCGCTGGACCAAAATTTGGGCCTGTAATCTTTCTCTCCCTAACTTCATCCCAACAAATTGGTGTCTTGCACACTCTGCCATACAACGCTTCAAAATGAGCCATATGGATGCTCTGTTGATAACTGTTGTTGTAGGCAAATTTCACCAGGTGTAGCTATTCTTCCCAACTTCCTTTATAGTCTAGTACACAAGCTCTCAGCATGTCCTCGAGGGTCTGAATTGTCCTCTCAAACTTGCCATCTGTCTAAGGATGATATGCTGTACTGAACTACAGATTGGTACCTACGGCAGTCCGTAAGCTCTTCCAAAAAGTGGCGGTAAATCTTGGGTCTCGATATGAAGTTATCATAACCAGCACTCCATGCAGACGAACTACCTGATGCACGTACAAGTCTACGTGCCTATCCAAATTGAGGTCCTTTCAAATTGCAATGAAGTGAGCCAACTTAGTCAATCTGTCGACTACTAGTCAAATCGAATCATTACCCCTTTGACTCCTTGGTAGGCCGGTCACGAAATTCATCGTGATATACTTCAATTTCCATTTTGGGATCTTGAGAGATTGCAGGAGTCCTCTCGGCTTGCAATGCTGAGCTTTGACCTGCTGACACGTCAGACACTTGGTGACATGCTTCGTGATGTCCGCCTTCACACCTGACCACCAATAGTGTTGACGCAGATTTTGAGACATTTTGGTACTACCAAGATGAATGCTGTAACTGCTACGATGCACTTCTGATAGAATATCCTCTCTAAGCTCCACATCGTCAGGTACAACTAAACGTCCTTAGAACCTTAGAGTTCCCTCATCAGAAATTTGAAAGTTAGCCTTTCTTTTCTCAGTGTCCTCCTGTAGAATCTTCTGTACATTTGGATCTGTCGGTTGGAGTAGCTTAATTTTGATCTGGACATCTGGTTCAATTATGAGGATGGCCATAAGACTCGAAAGGTGGCCTACCTCAAACTTGAATACCAAATCTCGAGCTCTCTCAATTAGGTTCCACTCCTTAATTAGTATATGAGCAACTGAAGACTTTCGACTCAAAGCATCGGTGACCTTATTCGCCTTTCCCAGGTGATATAGGATATCATAGTCGTAGTCTTTCAGCAATTCCATCCATCTGCGCTGTCTCATGTTCAAATCCTTTTGAGAGAATAGGTACTTGAGGCTTTGATGGTCCGTGAAGATTTGGAATCTTTCTCCACAAAAGTAGTGTTTCAAAATCTTTAGGGAAAAAATAATTGCCGCGAGTTCTAAGTCATGCATCGGATAATTTTGCTCATGGGCCTTAATTGACGGGAGGCGTATGCAACAACTCGACCATGTTGCATCAACACGTAACCCAATCCTCGGAATGATGCATTACTATAGATCTCGAATCCTTTAGAACCGGATGGAATGGTCAGCACATGTGCGGTAGTTAGCTTTTGCTTTAGCTCTTGGAAATTACACTCACACATGTCTGTCCACACAAATTTCTCTTCTTTCTTCAGGAGTCTTGTCAAAGGTGATGCTAATGATGAGAACCCTTCCACAAACCGTTTGTAATAACCTACCAAACCCAGAAAACTTCTGATCTCAGTCACTGTAGTGAGTCTTGGCCAGTTGATCACAGCTTCAATTTTACTCGGGTCCACAGAGATTCCTTCGCCTGAAATCATGTGACCTAAGAAAGCAACGTGAGTCAACCAAAAGTCGCACTTGCCGAACTTGGCATACAACTGATGGACTCTCAGCTTTTGTAGCACTAATCTCAAATGAATCTCGTGCTCTTCATCACTCTTTGAATACACCAGAATATCATCAATGAACACGATCACAAACTGATCTAGATATTCCTTGATTACTCGGTTCATCAGATCCATGAAGGCAACTGGAGCATTCGTCGACCAGAATGGCATCAATGTGAACTCATAATGACCATATTGAGTACGAAATACTGACTTAGGAATGTCCTCCTTCCTGATCCTGAGCTGATGATATCCTGTCCTCAAGTCGATCTTCGAGAATATCGACGCTCCTTGCAACTGATCGAACAAATCATTGATCCTCAGGAGTGGATACTTATTCTTGATCGTTACTTGATTGAGTTGTCGATAGTTCATGCACAAGTGCAACGAACCAATAACTCTTGCATCTGCACCTTCAGTCCTTCAACTCAGATAACGCCATTCGATAAGGAGCCTTGGAGATTGGCTCTGTTCCGGGTGCTAGCTCGATCACGAACTCAATTTCTTTCTTTGGTGGCAATCCTGTCAATTCCTTTGGAAAGACATATGGAAATTCTTATACCATGGCAATGTCTTCCATCTTTAGCTCCTTAACTGTCGTATCCACAATAGTTGCCAGGTACCCTTGACAACCCTTGTCTAACAAACGAGTTGCCTCTAGCGATGAGATTAAGATAATCGAGGGTCCTCCCCGACTTCCGACGAACTCGAAGCTCTCACCCTCTAACGGGTCAAATTGAATCGCCTTGCGATAGTAGTCCATCTTAGCTTGTTACTTGGTGAGCCAGTCTATGCCAATAATTAAGTCAAAGTTGTACATGGTTAGGACTAATAAGTTTATTTTCCCCACTCACTCACCAATCGCTAACTTGCAACCAGAACAACCCAAAGCAATAATCATTTTATCCTTCAATGGTCTAGACATACTAATTGTCGACTCCAATAATATAGGACTTACTCCTATCAACTTAACATATTGCTCGGCAATAAAGGAATGGGTTGCTCCTGGGTCGAATAAAGTGTAAGCAAGACGGTCGTTCAGTGAAACCATACCTGTGATCACATCAAGTGTAGCCTTTGCCTGACCTTGTGTGATGGCATACACCATGCCTTGAGCTAGTAGTCTTAGCTATCCTCTTTGCGGCGCGTTTTGAGGCGTGTACCCTCGGATCTGACCCATAGGTGGCGGCGGCAGCGGCGGTAACTGTGGTTGTCCCCTTGGTCTCCTAGGACAGTTTCTAGCCATGTGACTCGATTGGCCACATTCGAAACAAGCGCCCACCTTGCGCGGGCATGGGTTCGACCCATGTCGCCTTCCACAAAAGCGACACAATTCATTCCTACTTGGCATTGACTTGCCAACTCCACCTTTCCTATTCGGTGGGGTATGGAATCTACCTCCAGGCATGAGCCTCTTTCCCTGGCAAATTCCTTCTTGATGTGAAAGAAACCTCGATCCAGATGAGGTGACTTGTTCATTCAGGCTCCTTTCGAGCAGCTTTGCTCGGCGATAGATTTCTCGGTAATTAGTCAAATCGAATGGCACCGATGGCTGCTTCAACTCTTGTCAAAGGTCATTCTTGAACCTTCGAGCCTTCTCCTCAGGATCTTTGATCAGTCTTGAAGTATACTGAGATAGCTCCGCAAATTTGACCTCATATTGGTCAACGGTCATTGTCCCTTGATGAAGACACATAAATTCTTCTATCTTCTACTCCTTGGCGTTTCTTGAGAAGTATTGTTCATTGAACACTCTGAGTAATGCGTCCCACAGTGGAACCACTCCTCCTGGAAACACCGTCTCTCTGGTGGCTCTCTACCAGGTATTGGCATTGCCTTGCAACTGATATACGGCTAGGGTCACCTTCTCAGCCTTAGTGCACATCAGAAGTGCAAAGGCTTTCTCCAGATTTGTATTCACAGAGACGCGGCTTCGGGGTCTTTGGTACCCGTGAATCTTGGCGGGCTCAGCTTCAAAAACTGCTCCACCAGCTTGTGTATTGGCCTCTCTCTTTGCACCACTACGTTCTAAGGTTGAACCTCGGCAGGTGCGGCAACAAGTGCGGTAGTGACAGCAGCATTGGCGGCGGGGCGGCGGCTTTGTTGACACTTAAATTTTTGCCAAAAAAAAATCATTTCCGAAAAATGGAAAATTGCTTTTCCACAAAAATATTTCATGTCAATTTCTCACATATAGATTATCTAGGTGTTTAGTATAGTTTTTTTTAAAGGAAAATGTTTTTCCTAAAAAAAAATTAAATAAAAAAAGAAGAAGAAGAGGAAAAGAAGCAAGATAGGACCAATGATCTAAATGTGACTAGCCAAGCCTAGGAGGTTAGATTGTAATTAAAACGGCAAGTTGGGGCCAAAATGCAATTTTCAAAAGTTGAGGGACCAATTCGGAAATTTTGTAAAATCTCGCCCGAGCCCCTAAATCATCATTTTGGTCCCCAAGTAACTTGAAATTGAACTTGGGCCAGGTCAAACCAATCAAATTGGGCCAAAAAGACCAAATTTGCATTGAATTGGGTATTTTTGGATAAGAAAATTGCCAATTTTGAGGACTTGCAAAATTGGGTGGGCAAAATTGAAAAATCTGGTTTCGTCATGAAAATTGTCAATTTTTGGATAATGATATCCAGAAAGACATCGAAGGAGATTGGATTCGTCATGAAGAGTCTAAACCCTTGACAGCCGAGCAAACGGTTCTTTGTAAATCTTGGTGACACAGAAAATGTTAAGGAAACCAAGATTGGGGCGGGCCTTTCAGAGATCGAGGCAAAAAGAATGATTGAGTTCTTAAAGGAATACCGAGATATATTCGCATGGTCCTACGCGGATATGCCGGGACTAAACCCAGAAATTGTGGAGCACACTCTACCAACTGACCCAAATATGCCACCAAAAAAGCAAAAACTTCGAAGAACGAAACTAGAACTTTCTAAGAAGATTGAGGAAGAAGTTATGAAGCTATTAAAAGTGGAATTCATCGAAGTATCCCATTACGTTGATTGGATTGTTAATATTGTTCTAGTCATGAAGAAGGATAGACGGGTTAGAGTTTGCATAGACTATCGGGATTTAAATTGGGCAAGCCCAAAGGATGATTTCCCGCTACCGCATATTGATGTTTTGGTTGATAGCACCGCGGGATTTGAACTATTCTCCTTCATGGATAATTTCTCTGGATACAACCAGATTAGGATGAAATAGGAGGATAAGAGTAAAACATCTTTCATTACACCATGGGGCACCTTTTGTTACAGGGTGGTGCCGTTTGGCCTAAAGAATGCGGGAGCTATGTATCAAAGAGCAATGGTCACCCTATTGCATGACATGATGCATGAGGAAATAGAGGTATATGTCGATGATATGATTGCCAAATCAAAGCATGGAGAAGACCATATTAGGGTTCTAAAGAAGTTATTTGACCGACTCAGAAAATTTAAGCTAAGACTTAATCCTGCCAAATGCATATTTGGGGCAAAGTCTGGAAGCTATTAGGTTTTATGGTCAGTAGCCGAGGCATTGAAATCGATCCATCAAAAGTTAAAGCCATTTGCAACCTCAAAGCTCCCGCTACTATCAAAGAAGTTCGGAGTCTTTTGGGTAAATTGAACTATATTGCAAGATTCATTTCTCAACTGTCAGAGATAGCCAAACCATTCTTCAAACTTCTAAGGAAGAATACTAAAATTGAATGGAACGCCGAATGCTAGAAAGCCTTTGAAGAGATAAAGCAATACCTTCTTCAGCCACTAGTGTTGGTACCACTAGTCCCAAGAATACCACTGATCCTCTACTTAACCATCCACAAGGAGTCACTAGGGGCCATGCTTGCCTAGAAGAGGCCAAGTGATCAAAAAGAATGCGCGATATATTATCTCAGCAAGAAAAATCTAAGTCACTGTCTCTGAGATGAATTACTTATAAGTGGAAAAAACATGTGTAGCATTGATTTGGGTATTGCACCAACTACGCCAATACACTCTCCACCATCAGATTTTGCTCATGACAGAGAATGACCCAATCAAGTATCTGCTAGAGAAGCCAACTTTAGTTGGAAAGATGGCCAAATGGCAAGTCCTCATTTCCAAATTTGATATACAAAGCATAGCGCGAAAATCAGTCAAAGGGAGAGCCATAGCCGATATGTTGGCTAAAAATCCTAGAGAAGCGGAATTTTTCGACACAGTGGACTTCTTGGATGAACGTATATTGGCAGTAGCAAATGATAAATGGACCATGTACTTCGATGGGGCTGTAAATTTATCTGGCTCTGGAACTGGGGCAGTTTTGATCTCTCCAGCTAGCCAACATTATCCTGTAGCTGCAAAATTGATGTTCCCTTGCACTAATAATATCTCAGAATACGAAGCGTGCATCATCGGCTTGTAATTAGCCATTGACATGAATGTTAAGAATTTATAGGTATATGGCGATTCTGCACTTATTATTTTGGAAACAGAGGGTCGCTGGCGGACACACGATCCTAAGTTGATCCCATATCATTAATTCCTTGAAGAATTAACGAAGGAATTCGAGGAAATATCCTTTGAATATTTGCCAAGGTCCCAAAATCAATGTTGACGCATTGGCCACATTGTCATCAATGTTGCATGTGACGGAGGGATTGGATATTGAGCCATTAAAGATCGAGATTCTCAAACACCTAGCTTACTGTATGTTAGTTGAAGACGAGCTAGACGCAAAAGCCATGGTACCACGACATCTTGAATTACCTCCAATTGGGAGAATTTCCTCAAGGGTGTGAGGTAGCTAACAAGAAATATCTCAAGAAGTTAGCGTTGAAATTCTTTGTTTCTGGCGGTGTGCTCTACAAAAGATCATTTGATTCAGTCCTGTTGAAATGTGTCGATGCTAGAGAAGCCAACCAACTGATGAAAGAAATACATGAAGGAGAGTGTGGACACACATGAATGGCTACCTTTTAGCAAAAAAGATCATGAGGCTCGGATATTTCTGGTTAAGCATGGAAACCAATTGTATCAAGCATGTTCGCTACTATCATCGGTGTCAGATTTATGGAGACAATGTCAATGCCCCACCTAACAAACTACACTTGATGTCTCAGCCGTGGCCATTTTCCATGTGGGGGAATCAATATGATTGGGCCAATTAACCCCAAAGCTTCTAATGGGCATCGCTTCATTTTGGTAGCTATTGATTATTTCACGAAATGGATTGAAGCGAGTTCATATGTCAACGTCACCGCGAAAAACGTAGCCAAATTCATTCGTCGTGACATCATTGCACGTTATGGTGTACCAAAAGCCATTGTTACAAGAGTGTGGACAAGTTGGTTCATGAATTCCAAATTCGCCATTTGAACTCATCAGCTTATCGCACGCAAATGAATGGAGCAGTGGAGGCAGCTAACAAAAACATAAAGAAGATCCTATCTAAGATGGCAGACAATTATCGTGATTGGCATGAACGATTGCCATATGCATTGTTGGCATATCAAACCTCAATATGTACTTTGACGGGGGCAACGCCTTAATCACATGTATATGGTATGGAGGTAGTCTTACCGGTAGAGGTGGAAATTCCCTCGTTGAGGATTCTCTCGCAGATTAAACTCTCAGAAGCTGAGTGGATGCAGAAGAGATACGAACAATTGAATATGATTGATGAGAAGAGACTTAGTGCACTATGCCATGGTCAATGCTACCAGAAGCGAGTTGCGAAGTCCTTTAATCGCAAAGTTCAACTGAGGCATTTCCAAGTGGATGAGCTTGTGTTGAGGAAGGTATTGCCTATCATACCGGACCCATGCGGAAAATTCACTCTAAATTATGAAGGCCCTTATGTCATTAAGAAGATACTCCCAATGGGGCTTTAATTCTGGTAGAAATGGACGGCCGTGAGCTGCCGAAGCCTGTAAACACTGATGCAGTCAAGAAATACTTTCCATGAATGAAATCATGGCCGTAGAGCCATTTCTTGTACGACCCGAGTCACTTAGCACTTGCATCATGCACTTCATGCATACATTCTGTACATGCATATGTATTCATGTTATGTGTATCTAGTTGCTTTGGTGAAAAGATAGTAAAACGAAGAAAATTGAAATGACAAAACAAAATGGCGATGGTCCACATTCAAGATATTCCCAGGAGTTGTCGAATACAAACTCAGGAGAAGGGTAATTTGGTATCGTTTCTAATGTACCCTCTCTAACCTCTTTTGTTGATGTAGTTTCCCTATTTGGCAGGAATGCCAGTATTCGAAGAATAAAACTGAGAAGTTTATTTGAACAAGATATCTCTCTACCAAGCAAGCGTGTGGGGCCTAATGCATGTCGAATTCACCTAACTTGGTGTAAAAGATGTGTCGTTCTAGAGCCAGTTCAATTTTATAAAAAAGAAGCGCTCCATGGACACTACTAGCGCTTCGGCCTAGTGGTATGGGGAATGAATGAACGGGTCCGAAAGGTATGGTGTTCAATCCTTGGAAATGGAAATGAGGTTGCCATAAAAAAGAATAAAAAAAAGAAGAACAAATTTTTTTTTTTGCATCTTTCACTTTTGCAAAAAGAGGAGAGTGCTTGAACTAATGAGACAAAAGATCTTAGACTCTTTTCAAGCCTTAAAGGAATAGGTTCATTCCACCGTTTGCCATTGAATTATGAAATTGATGGAGGGATCACCTAACCGCCAAGGCTACAGGTAAGTACCCTTCTTCTCAAAATCAAATGGAAAGCAAATGGAGAATTTCCATCACAAGAAAGAACCTTTAGTGTTTTTCTAGAAACAAGCACAAAAATTGGAAGTTGAAGAAACAAGTTTTCCACAAAGTTTGCAAAAATCTTCTTTATTTTCAAATTGTCCATCCCCTTGATGGATCACTCATTTTGAATCAAAATTCTCTATGGAGATTAATCCACCCAGGTGATCTCAACAAAAATGAAAGGCGACGTTACTTATGCCAAGTGAGAAACACTTAGGATGAAGAAATGCAACCCATTTCCAAACATGTCCTTTAAGCACTCTGGGATTCAAGCGAGAAAGAAAACCCGTGTCGTTTAAGGTCAATGAATTCATTCGCAAGCAGTACACAGATCAAGATGATAAGAGGCATCTCTTTCCTCTATCATACACACTATAGGTGACAATAGTTAGCCCATTTGAGCCTTTTAATGTGGAGAATTTTCTATAAAATACCCCTGTCAAGAATCACCCCACAAAGGGGCAATTATAGAGGTCTGGGTTGACATTATTTGGAGAGGAAAGATGAGAAAGGCTTCCTTACGCTCACTTGCATAAATCCTTTTGTGGTAACTTCAGGTGAGTTCTTATGGAAGCTCGAAGCATCCCAAGGTGAAGAAGAGCATTCTTTTCTCTACCCAAACACCGATACCCTTTGCTTAAACCAAGTTGAGCCTAATTGTTCATTTCTAAAATCTGAGTGGTGATTATCTCCCCACATTGGGGGCAGGGCATATGATTTACCAATGTAATTGGTGTTTACATGAGAATATGAAAAGCATCTCGAAATTCCTAAGAACTCAAAAAGTCCAAAAGAGCAAAAGTCAAATGAAAATTAAGGGGCATGAAAAAGTAGTGTGCCTGGTAAAAGCAAGACCAATGCCCAAGGAAAAGAAATGCTTGCATTGAAAAGAAAATCATTGCAAATGCACAAGTTATTATGTTAAGATGATTAGTCAAAGGACTTTCGAGACAATTTGAATTTTAAAAGCCTAGTGCTTATAAAAAAAAGGATGATATGGTAATGATGCCATGATAATCACCAACTCTCAAATTCCTCTTCGAAAAAGTGTTGAGCCTTTTGAGCCTTTCACCGAACCAACATTACAACCTATTCCCAAAGTCTCTTCAGATTGGGATAATTCGAGTGGAAATTAGGATTTTCTAAAGAAGATGCCACTCGAAGAAGTGAGAGCAAGGTTGTCTTTTCTCATCTTAAGGTTTCTTGACTTGTAAACCCGGCGAAGATGTTGATCGGTGATTAATTCATTTCATAGCTAATGATGTTTATCCATTGCTAAAACCATGACCAAACCTGCACTACGGTCCTTCTAAAAGACCTTTTAGATTGGTCAATGTGTACTTATTGCGAATGATTCAAAGCCTTGCACACTGGAAGAGTGAGATTGAGTGATTAGTTTATTTCCCACATGAATAAATGGGATCAAACAACCATTTTCTTGAGAATATGCGAGAAGCCCTTTTTGACTAGGAGTCCTTGCTTGGCATACTTAACAAACCTTTCTCATAAGTCAAGGTCATTTCAACAAGGACCTTTCTCCTAAGAGAATTTGACGATTAATGATATCATCCGAGCGTGATGATAGTTTTGTGAGTTTGTCAAGTGGTCGGGATTAGTCTGATTTGTTTATGCAATCATTGCATTCTCATTACCGATACACTTTTGATATTGTGTCTGATGACATGTGCTAAAATTGATCTTATCTAGTATGCTTTCGCTACTAGAATACTTGTTATAATGAATTCTATTTGATGTGTAGTACCCATTTCAGAATATTCTCGAATGACAGGCTTCTCTAGTAAACGTTGCAATTTCAAAGGGTTCATGGGTTAGCCTTAAACTATGCATTTTCAAGAGGTTCTTGGTCATCCTTAAACCATGCAATTCCAAAGGGTTCCTGTATTAGCCTTAAATCATGTATTTTCAAGAGGTTCTTGGTCATTCTTAAACCATACAATTTACACGGTTAGTGGGACTACCTTAAACCACATGGTTAGTGGGATTGCCTTAAACCACACGGTTATTGGGCCTGTCTTAAATCACAAGGTTCGTGAAACTACCTTAAACCATACGGTTAATGGGACTGCCTTAAACCACAAGATTCGTGGGACTGCCTTAAACCACAAGGTTAGTGGGACTGCTTTAAATCACACGGTTAGTGGGATTACAGTAAACCACAAGATTCGTGGGACTGCCTTAAACCACAAGGTTAGTGGGACTGCTTTAAATCACACGGTTAGTGGGATTACAGTAAACCACAAGATTCGTGGGACTGCCTTAAACCACAAGGTTAGTTGGATTGCTTTAAATCACACGGTTAGTGGGATATAGTAAACGACAAGATTTGTGGGACTGCCTTAAACCACAAGGTTAGTGGGACTGCTTTAAATCACACGGTTAGTGGGATTACAGTAAACCACAAGATTCGTGGGATTGCCTTAAACCACAAGGTTAATGGGATTGTCTTAAACCACAATGTTCGCGGGACTGCCTTAAACCATACGGTTAGTGTGACTGCCTTAAACCACAAGGTTCGTGGGAACTGCCGTAAACCATTTTCATTTTGCTATTGTAAAAACAATAAAAAATAAAAATAATTAAAATTAAAATTAAAATTAAAATTAGGTGTCACCTTATTTTTGAAAGAAATCTCTTTGAGCTCCCTTTCAAAGAGGGGTAGCTATTGACACTTAAATTTTTGCCAAAAAAAAAAAGAAATCATTTTCGAAAAATGAAAAATTATTTTTCCACAAAAATATTTCATGTAAAATTCTCACATATAGATTATCTAGGTGTTTAGTATAGTTTTTTAAGGGAAGATATTTTTCCTAAAAAAAATTAAATAAAAAAAAGGAGAAAAAAAAGAAGCAAGATAGGGCTAATGATCTAAATGTGACTAGCCAAGCCTAGGAGGTTAGATTGTAATTAAAACGGCAAGTTGGGGCCAAAATGCAATTTTTAAAAGTTAAGGGACCAATTCGAAAATTTTGTAAAATCTCACCCGGGCCCCTAAATCATCATTTTGGTCCCCAAGTAAGTTGAAATTGAACTTGGGCCAGGTCGAACCAATCAAACTGGGCCAAAAAGACCAAATTTGCATTGAATTTAGTATTTTCGGATAAGAAAATTGCCAATTTTGAGGGACTTTCTTGCAAAATTGGGTGGGCAAAATTGCAAAATCTAGTTTAGATCTTAAACTACTATACATGAGCTTGCTAATTGATCAAAAATCGCAACCAAATTGATGGATTAAAGCACCCAAACCAGCTGACAAATCTCAGTCCACAAGTTGGTCTGATTTCGGAGTTGCTGAGTAAGCAACTTGGTGGCCTCACCATATCCTCCTCAACTGCCCAACTAGCCTGATCTTTGCACGTGATGGAAGACCATAATTAGTAGTGCAAGTGGACAAAAATTGGTCAAAGATAAGCTGTTGAAAGCACGGGAAAGTCGTAGCAAAACCGGCGCACTCAACATCTGCAAAATCTGAAAATTTTGGTTAAGTCAGAAAGTGGGTGAACTGCTTAGTTGGTAAGCTTGGCAGGAGGGCAAAAATCCAGTCAAGAGATTACTTAATGCAGTGAATAAGATCTATGAAGCATGCTCATTTAAGGGATAAGAGGAAGAAGACAAGAAACACGAGAGAGAGAGAGCTTGCAATCGTACCCAAAACAACCCCTCAGAAGCAACTCCAGAAAAACAAGAACCTAGAAATTCCAGATCAACCTTTAGAGATAAAAGTGAAATTTTCACAAACTTGCAGTCAAAATTTGCTAAAACCTTCAACTAGAGATTGAAATTTCACTCAAATATCTTTCCAACTATAGGTCACAAGTCCAAAATAAAGATTGGGAAGACCTCTTAAAGCCCCTTGAAAAGATACCCTCCTGGTGGGCCAAGGGAGTCCTAAGATTTTTCTAAGTGTTGAGCCCGGTTGGCCACGAGCAAAGGAAAGTGAGTGTTTTTGAGAAATGGAGAGATAAATGAGGAAAGAAATGAGTTACAAGCCAAACTAGAATACACATAGTTTGGGTCGGTTTTAAGTTGGCCAACAAAAGAGGTTTGGAAGCCTAATTTTGGAGGTCAACGAAAACCTTCGTTGTTAACATTTTCTTCTGCAAATCTCACTTTCAGTTTGAAGGAGCCATTTTCCACGTGCCCCCGGAGGATAATTTCTCGACCAGGACTCAGAAAACAAAACTAGGAAGCAAGGTAAGCATCATAGATGTATTTTTGTTTGAGTTTGAACATGTTTTGATCATGAAAATCAAGAAGAAAAGTGTTTAAAACATTTTCAATAGCCCTACATGCTTGACTTGTTACTCCCCTTTCCATGCATTTTTTTTTCTCCATGAGTTTGATGAATGTTATATGGGAGTACAAATGATGCATAGGATAATCCGATTTAGTCTTTAAATCTCCTTGTGAACCATGAAACCATCTATAACATGAGCCAAAAACCAAGCCAATCCACATTGAGACATGGTTGGCCAGCATAGATCATGCATGTATGCTTCTTGGAGAGTTCATTTTGATGTGTTCGGTTGATCGTTCTCGATGATGTTTATTGCATTTGAAAGTCCATGTTATCTATTTTCATTTGGATGGAGTGATGTTTCATATAGATGTTGCATGTGATGGCTATCGAGGTTTCAATCTGAGCATATGATATGTCTGTTTGATTTGGGTTCAACACCGGATTTGCAAAATGACCCCAACCCGCATATTGGAGGTCGTTTTCAGCTTGGTTTTTGCGTGTTCTAGGCTGTGATTTCTAGCTAAACTTGTTCTTTGCATGTAATAGTTTATCCTTGATACTTTGCTTTCACATGAGATTGCTTATGGGTTGAAATTGAAGACCACAAACATGGCCCGAAGAAGCTGTTTTGAAGAGATTTGATACAAGTCAAGTACTCGATAAAATGTCGAACCAAACTTCGATTTTGAGAGGGTTGATTTAAGTTCGATTAGTGTGATATTCATGTGTTGTGTCATTCAATGTTAGCATATTTCGGTTTAGGGTATTATTTTTATTATTTAAAAAAATAAAAAGTCCAAGAAAATAAAAAATTTCAAAAAAAATAAAAAATAAAAGTGATAGATAGTATCAAATTAAGGCAAGAATGACATATGAAATTTTATTAATTTTATAAGGTCATTTTTCCTAATTTAATATTATTTTGATATTTACTAATCATTTTTGTAAATAATCCATTTTCCATAGATTAAAATTATTTAGAGTAGTTTCATGCATTTAGCGTAATATCATACATATTTAAATTCTCATTTCGCTCACGGGGTCTTGTCTCGGGCGTGATAACAATGCCATGTAATATTATTTGCCCGACTTGTATCGGGTCTTTCTTTTCCGCATTACTTTCAAGTCCTTTCAATTTCTTGGATGTTTATTTACCACACTGCTTTTCAATAATTTGAGTGTAAATTTTTTTTCTAAATTATGTTAGGATTAGTTTAGACATTAAAAAAAAAAAAAAACTTACAAAAAACATTTGTATGGACACTTAGTGGTTTCATAAAGATTATAATTGGTAATCAAGATTGTGTGGCCATTTAGATAAAACCTTCCAAGTTAGTGGTACCACAAGGGCACTAAAAGAAACTTTGGTGTAAACAAGTCCCCGTTCCTAGAAATCTTTGATTGCGTAGAAATCGAGACAACACTCTCGTGTCTTGATTGGTTTCTAGTCGATCCCAATAGGCTAGTGGCGACTCCAAGAATTACATAGATTCTAAAAAACTAAAAACAAAATCCAACGTCGCACGAGGTATGGGCTTGGGAGAGCCCGCACTTAATCTAGAGCCATTGGTCCGCCTCTTTAAGCAAATACCCCTAAACCTTCTTCCTTTTTCCCCGAACGAAAAAGAGAGGTCGCGACAGGCTTCAACAGCAGCGGTAAAGTTAGCAGCTTGACTCTGGGTCTGTTGTCTCATTATCTCTCGCATGGCATCCGGGGCTTGCGTATTCCAATTGATCTCGGATCACCAGGGGTTACAACCCCAGCACCAACAGGAGGTGATGTTACGCCACTAGTGCTAGCCTGTGCTGGCGCTTTACCTCGGCCTCCTTGGGTACCGACCCTGGTTGGCATTCTATCCCGAGTCACGGCCCTAATGGTCCTCTTGCTAGGAGTTTGTTGCTCCTGATCACTCATGGCTCAGTTTTATCTACTGAAACATGCTTCCAATTCCACACTAAATTAGAAACAGAGTGATCTAAGCAACAAACAATACTATCAATCAGCTATCATAGACATGCACCAGCATGAATTTAAATGTTATTCCTACTACTATCCCATGAACCATCGCTCCTTATCACTCCAATTCTTAACCATTGCTCTGATACCAACAAACGGGGATGTCACGCCCCGATCCTCAAGTGTGCGCCCATCTCTCACTTGGTCGATGAAATAGCAACGTCTCAGGACGCATCGCCGACCCATTCATTTTAATACGCAAGCGAAAGCATGTAAATAATCCATAGACAATAAAACAATGGGAAAGGAAAGTAGGACTCCAAATTTGCAAGCTTTAAAAACAACCACACTTATATACATATACGACAATTGAGTTATATATATATACAAAACAAACTAACAAGTCAGTTTCTACTTAAAGCTAGTTCAACAAATAGGGGTGGGGTTTCAATCCTCCTCTGGGTCCTCCTCCTCCTCGACGATCTCTCCTTCTTTCTCGCTCCAGCTGGAGCCCATGGCTGAGTACATTGGAGAGTCATAATCGCCTTCGAGCTTGGGATCCTTCACATCTACCACTGATCCACCCTTGGGATCCACTGTCCCATTCCTGAATGCAACCTCCAAAATGTATAGAGGTACATCAAATTCTGGCACCGCACCCACCCTTCGTCCATTGTTGTAATGGCGATACCATGTCCGGTATTCATGGGGCACCTTGTGAGGTAGGCCCGTATCAACCTAGACGATGGATTTCACTAGTACATATTCCAATCTTTCAGGGTGGTGGTGTATCGGAATGTGATAATCTATTTCCATGAATTTCTTGGGCTGACCAAACTGCTCGTGAGGAGCTAGAGGTGCTGCCATCTATGGACCTAAAATGTTATCCCACAACGGGGTGAGACGACGTCTCAACAAGTTCCACCCCCAAGACTCGACTAGGAAGCAAATACGCTCTGAGGGCTGCCTAGGCACAATCACGAGTTAAAGGACTTACCTTGGCCTTAGTTCTTTCCTACAAGTCAATTCAATTCAAATAGACACCCAATCAATCACTACAGATCGAATCATCGATCAATCGACTCATTCGATTTCATATTATCGAACCATCACCTGGTCAAATCAATACTATCTACAAAGTTCGACCACCTTGCGGACAGTTTACTCTAAGCTGGAGAATAGATAGTAGCTTGTCTTAAGGGCTAAATAATAGTATATCGTTCCTTTTCTAAGATGACTTATCGAGTCATCCAGCTGATATAGTATACTGTTCCTTCTCTAAGATGACATATCAAGTCATCGAGCATATATAGTACACCATTCCTTCTCTAAGATGACATATCAGTCATCGAGCATATATAGTACACCATTCCTTCTCTAAGATGACATATCGAGTCACCGAGCATATATAGTATACTGTTCCTTTTCAAAGGTAACATATCGAGTCACCAAGCATATATAGCATACTGTTCCTTCTTTAAGATGACATATCGAGTCACCGAGCATATATAGTATACTGTTCCTTTTCAAAGGTAACATATCGAGTCACCAAGCATATATAGCATACTGTTCCTTCTTTAAGATGACATATCGAGTCACCGAGCATATATAGTACACCATTCCTTCTCTAAGATGGCATATCGAGTCAGCGAGCATATATAGTATACTGTTCCTTCTCTAAGATGACATATCGAGTCACCAAGCATATATAGTATACTGTTCCTTCTCTAAGATGACATATCGAGTCACTGAGCATATATAGTACATTGCTTTAGTCAACCACTGATTTCTAAACTTTTGTCACACTCGATCAAAAATACCAGTGTGTGGGTACACGGTTGGCCTTAGCCAAAATACAATAATTTTCTTTCCATAAATATCACTATTTTCTATGGTACACCAAAAATATTTTTGGCGTTGTAAACCAACGCTCGGTTATTTTCCAATCAATTACTAAAATTAAATGAATTTAAGAATAAATTCCAAAAATACAATTTATGCACAATCAGCACTAATTTGAGCTCAAATAAATAAATAGATCATATCACACTAACTTTGCTTCTGTTTGGGGCTGGAAAAGACAAGCTGAAGGCTCGGGTGAAGTGACAACGGACTGGGAAAGGTTAAAGGGACCAAACCGGGTTCAAGCAGGGACTCACGGTGGTCAGAGGTGGGCCAAACAACTTCGTCACGGGCTGAGGCAGCAGCTGGGACGGCGGGACAAGCAGCTGGAGTGGTGAGATGTCACAACTTTTCCACTCTTATAAAAATTTCATCCTCGAAATTTCAACCATTACAATACTTAAGCAAAAAGGTGGGGGAACAATCGTCTGATCAACTCTTTAGTCTCCCAAGTTGCTCCTTCAGTGCCGTGGTGTTGCCAGACCACTTTGACCAATAGGATGGTCTTTATATGCAGAACTTGCTCTTCTCGATCCACGATCTAAACTGGGCTTTCAACGAATGACACACGGTCATCCACTTCCAATTCCTCGAAATTAAGCACGTGGGTCGGGTCAGGCTTGTACTTCCTCAACATCGACATGTGAAAGACGTTGTGCACTTGCGTCAGTCTCGGCGGCAATGCAAGATGATACGCTAGGGTCCCAATTCTCTCTAGAATTTCAAATGACCCTACGTACCTCGGACTCAGTTTTTCTTTCTTTCCAAAGCGCGAAGTTCCCCTCATTAGTGACACCTTCAGAAAAACGTGATCACCAACTTGGAATTCCAATGGTCTCCGACGCTTATCTGCATAACTTTTTTGTCTACTCTGAGCGGTCTTTAGTCTGCCTCTGATAACTGCAACTGCATCTACTGACTGCTCAACCAATTCTGGGCCTGTGATCTTTCTCTCCTCGACTTCATCCCAATACACTGGTGTCCTGCACACTCTACCATACAACGCTTCAAAAGGAGCCATCTGGATGCTCTGCTAATAACTATTGTTGTAGGCAAATTCCATCAAGATGAAGCTGTTCTTTTCAACTTCCCTTGAAATCTAGTACACAAGCTCTCAGCATGTCCTCGAGGGTTTGAGTCGTTCTCTTGGACTGGCTATCCATCTGAGGATGATATGTCGTACTGTACTGCAGCTTTATACCTAGAACACTTTGCAAGCTCTTCCAAAAGGCGGCTGTAAACCTCGGGTCTCGATCTGAAGTTATCGTCACCGGCACTCCATGCAAACGAACTACCTGATGCACGTACAACTCTGCATGTCTATCCAAACTGAGGTCCTTTCGTACTGCAATGAAGTGGGCCGACTTTGTCAGTCTATCGACCACTGCCCAAATAAAATCATTACCTCTTTGACTCCTCGGTAGGCCGGTCACGAAATCCATCGTGATATGCTCCCATTTCCATTCTGGGATCTCGAGAGGTTGCAGAAGTCCTCCTAGCTTGCAATGCTAAGCTTTGACCTGCTGACCCGTTAAACACTTGGCGACATGCTTGGTGATGTCCGCCTTCATACCCGACCACCAATAGTGTTGATGCAGATTCTGATATATCTTGGTGCTACCTAGATAAATGTTGTAACTGCTATGATGTGCTTCTGATAGAATATCTTCTCTAAGCTCCACATCGTCAGGTACAATCAAACGTTCTCGGAACCTCAGTGTTCCATCATCAGCTTGTAGAATCTTCTGTACATCTAGATCTGTCGGTTGGAGTAGCTTGATTCTGATCTGGACATCCGGTTCAATTCTGAGGGTAGCTATAAGACTTGAAAAGTGGCCTACCTCAAACTTGAATACCGAATCTCGAGCTCTCTCGATTAGGTTCCACTCCTTAATCAAAATATGAGCAATTGAAGACTTTCGACTCAAAGCATCAGCGACCTTGTTCGCCTTCCCCAGGTGATATAAGATATCACAATCGTAGTCCTTTAGTAATTCCATTCATCGGTGTTGTCTTATGTTCAACTCCTTTTGAGAGAACAAGTACTTGAGACTTTAATGGTCTGTGAAGATTTGGAATCTTTCTCCGCACAAATAGTGTCTCCAAATCTTCAAGGCGAAATTAATGGCCGCGAGTTCTAAGTCATACGTCGGATAGTTCTGTTCATAAGGCCTCAACTGACGGGAGGCGTAGGCAACAACCCTGCCATATTGCATCAATACGCAACCCAACCTTATAAATGACGCATCACTATAGATCTCGAATCCTCTAGGACTAGATGGAATGGTCAGCACATATGCGGTAGTCAACTTTTGCTTCAACTCTTGAAAACTACTCTAGCACTTGTCTGTCCAAACGAACTTTTCTTCTTTCTTCAAGAGTCTTGTCAAAGGCAATGCTAATGATGAGAACCCTTCTACAAATTGCTTGTAATAACCTGCCAAACCCAGAAAACTACTTATTTCTGTCACGGTAGTCGATCTTGGCCAGTTGATCACTGCTTCAATCTTGCTCGAGTCCATAGAGATTCCTTCGCCTGAAATCACGTGCCCTAGAAAAGCAACACGAGTCAACCAAAACTCATACTTGCTGAATTTAGCGTATAATTGATAAACTCTCAGAGTTTGCAATACCAATCTCAAGTGACTGTCATGCTCTTCATCACTTCTCAAATACACTAGAATATCATCGATGAACACGATTACAAACTGATCTAGATATTCTTTGAATACTCGGTTCATCAAATCCATGAAGGCAGCTGGAGCATTCGTCAACTCAAACAACATTGCTATGAACTCATAATGACCATACCGAGTACGAAATGCTGACTTTGGAATGTCCTCTTTCCTGATCCTCAGCTGATGATATCCTGTCCTCAAGTCGATCTTTGAAAATATCGATGCTCCATGTAGTTGATCAAACAAGTCATCGATCCTCGAGAGTGGATACTTGTTCTTGATCATTACCTGATTGAGTTGGCGATAGTTGATGCATAAACGCAATGAACCATTTTTCTTCTTTACGAATAGAACTGGTGCTCCCCAAGGTGATGCATTGGGACGTATGAATCCTTTATCTAACAACTCCTGCATCTGAACCTTCAGTTCCTTCAACTTAGATAACGCCATCCGGTAAGGAGCCTTAGAGATTGGCTCTGTCCCGGGTGCTAGCTCGATCACGAACTCGATTTCTCTCTCTGGTGGTAACCCTGGCAATTCCTTCGAAAAGATATCTGAAAATTCTTGTACCACGGCAATGTCTTCCATCTTCAGCTCCTCAACTGTCGTATCCACGACAATTGCCAGGTAACCTTGACAACCCTTGTCTAACAATCGGGTTGCCTCTGGTGACGAGATCAGGGTAATCGAGGGTCCTCCTCGATTCCCAATAACCTCAAAAATCTCACCCTCTAACGGGTCAAACTGAATCGCCTTGCTATAGCAGTCCATCTTAGCTCGTTGCTTGGTGAGTCAGTCCATGCCATTAAATTAAAGTCATACATGACTAGGATTAATAAGTTTATTTTCCTCTCTCACTCATTAATCGCTAACTTGCAACCACAACAACACAAAGCACCTATCACCTTATCCTTCAATGGTGTAGATATGCTAACTACCGACTCTAACAATATAGGACTTAATCCTATCAACTTAACATACTGTTCGGCAATAAAGGAATGGGTTGCTCTCGGGTCGAATAAAGCTTAAGTAGGATGGTCGTTCAGCGAAACCATACCTGTGATCACGTCAGGCGTAGCCTCTGCCTAACCTTGCATGATGGCATACACCGTTCCCTGAGTTGGGGGTCTAAGTTGTCCTCCCTGCGGTGCAATTCTCCTGATCTGACCCATCGAGGGCGGCGGCGGTAACTGTGGTGGTCTCCTCTGTCTCTTGGGATAGTTCCTGGTTATGTGACCTAGCTGGCCACATTCAAAGTAAGTACCCAGCTTAAAGTGGCATGGGGTTGAACCATGTTGCCTTCCACAAAAGCAACACGGGCCATTATGACCAGGCCCTATCTTCCTAACTCCACCCTTCCTGTTGGGTAGTATTAGAAATCTTCCTCTGACCATGGGCCTCTTCCCATGTCGGATCCTTTCTCGACTTGATCCAAACCGCAATCCAGATGTGGTGGCTCTATCATTCTGATCTCTCTCGATCATCTGGGCCCGCTCGTATAGGTCATTGTAATTTCTCAGATTCAATGAAATCAATATACTCCTCAAGTCCGGCCTGAATCCGTCCCTGAATCTTCTCACTTGGTTTGTAGGGTTCTCAACTAGCTCAGGAGCATATTGCGATAGTTTAGCGAACTTTGCCTCATATTGGTCTACAGTCATGGAGCCTTGGCGAAGGCGCTGAAACTCTTCCATTTTCATCTCTCTGGCAGTCTCAAAAAAATATTTATTGTTGAAAGCTTCAACAAAGGCGTTCCACTCTGGGACGACACCTCCAGGAAATATTGCTCCTTGGGTGGTTCTCCACTAGGTATTTGCAACTCCTTCCAGCTTGTAGGTTGCAAGGACAACTTTCTCAGTCTCATTACACATCAATAGTGCAAAGGTCTTCTCCAATCCTTGAATCCACAAAGCAATAGCTTCGGGGTCTCTTGCCCCGGTAAATTTAGGTGGATTCAACTTCAAGAACTATTCCACCAGCTTATGAATCGGTCTCCCAGCGACCACAATTCCTGGCGAGACTTCAACGGGTGCGGCGGCAAGTGCGGCTGCAGCAATAGCATTGGCAGCAGCAGTAGCGGCAGTTGCAATGGCGGTGGTGAAGGCTGCTGCTTGGTTCTGGGCTTACTGCCCCATCATCTCTCGCATGGCATCCAATGCCTAAGTGATCCCAACTGTACCCTGATCACCTGGGGCGGCGACTCCAGCACCAACGGGAGCACTAGCCTGTGCTGGCGCTCTACCTCGGCCTCATCAGTTACCGACCCTTGTCGCGTCCTACCTCGAGTTACAGCCCTAACGGTTCTTTTACTAGGAGTCCTTTGCTCCTCATCACTCATCTTGTAGGCTTTCTATAAAAACCTGCCTTCTAATTCATACCGAATTAGAATTCGAGCGATTAACACCAATAAACAACTCTATCAAACAATTACCACAGACATGTACCAGCATGATTTTAAAGGCTATTCCTACTAACAATCCCATAGACCATCGCACCTTACCACTCCAATCTCTAACAACCATGCTTTGATACCACTTAAACGGGGATGTTTCCGATCCTCGAGCGCGCGCCCATCCCGGCTTGGTTGATTAAAAAGAGACATCCCATGACGCATCGTCGACCCATTCATTTTAATACACATGCGGAAGCAGATATAAAATCCCCAGACAATAAGACAATGGGATAGGAAAGTAAGGCCAAAATTTTCGAACCAAAACAAGCCTTTTATAAACAAACATGTTTATTTACAATGCTAGGCTGTTTACAAAAATATCGGCTCAACAAAAAGGGAACTGTCCTATGACCCACTAATCAAACACGTTTGCCGATCCTTCGATCTCCACCTTCCCCGACTCCGGGGCTTCGGGTCCTCCACAATCGTTGTCTAAGGACCTGAAAATGGTTATACAATAACCAGTGAGACGATGTCTCAGCAAGTTCAACCCCTTAAGACCCGACTAGGAAGAAAATACACCTTGAGGGCTGCCTAGGCACAATCACGAGTTAGAGGACTTACCTTGGCCTTAGTTCCTGCCTGCAAGTCAATTCAATTCATACAATCATTGAATCACATCATCACATCAAATCAAGAATTCAGACCGAGACATCGATCGATTGACCTAGTCGATAACAAGACAACAAGATCCTCTCACGGTCATTTCAATCACTCATTCCCGACTCTTAATCACAGCCCAATGGGCACGATCTATAATAGGGAGTAATCACGGCCCTGTAGGCACAACCTATATCAGGTGGTAAATCACGGCCCGATTAGGCATTACCTCTATCAGGTGGCAAATCATGGCCCAATTGGGCGCTACCTCTATTAGGTGGCAAATCACGGCCCAATTGGGCACTACCTCTATCAGGTGGCATACTCAACTTAGCCCACATTCTCACGCGGTCAATCACCCACAGTCCATGACATTGAGCTTCATACTTAATTTCCTCAATTAACATAACGTTATGACCTATTTTCTTCTATTTAAAATACCCGATAAAATTTATCATGTGTGGGTACACGGTCAGCCTTAGCCAAAATACAATAATTTCCTTTCCACAAATCCCACCATTTTATATGTCCACCAAAATATTTTTGGCGTTGTAAACCGACGCTCGATTATTTTCCAATCAATTACTGAAATTAAATGAATTTAAGAATAAATTCTAAAAATACAATTCATGCATGATCAGCACCAATTTGAGCTCAAATAAATAAATAGATCATACCACAATAATCAGCATAAAATTCCGGTCACCGGCTATCCCGGTCTAATTTCCGGAAAATAATTAAATAATTAAATAATTACAAAAAATATTAAATAAATGTTAATAATGGGACTTAGGCCCGGAAAGCCTAATTGAACACTGAGACGAACCCGGAAAATTTCCTAATCATTCTAGATAAATACTAGAGCTCGTCTAAGCCCTAATTGCACTAACTATCCACCTAACATGCATCGGCAAATAATTAAATTCACTACTCTAATCTAGCTATCCACCTAATCCATACTTAACCAAAACTAATCAACCCTTAAGCATTATTAACCTACTAAGCGAGGATTAGTGAGTTAAACTCACTTGTTTATCCAACCGCTCGATTCAAATCGACGGGGACGCGATGGGGCTCGATCTTCTCTCCAAAGCGGGCCTAGCTTTCGGGGTCGAGAAAGTCCTCAAAACGGGCCAAACCCTTGCCGAAATACCCACTGACTTTGCTTCTGTTTGGGGTTGGAAAAGACAAGCTGAAGGCTCGAGTGAAGTGACATCGAATTGGGAAAGGTTAAAGGGACCAAATAGGGTTCAAGCGAGGACTCATGGTGGTTGGAGGTGGGCCAAACAACTCTGCCATGGGCTGAGGCAGCAGCTGGGACAGCGGGATAGGCGGCTAGAGCGGCGAGGACTCGTGGTGAGGCGCGGGCGAGCGCGGGGTAGCAGCGGTACGCGTGCGGGGCGAGAGTGTCGAACGGCGATCGGACGGGCTTTGGCTGGTCTCCAGTGGCTTCTCCTTGGCTGCTGAGGTCCGAAAGGCAAGGATAGAAGGGGGGAACAAAAGGGGGCCACCACACACTTATCCTCATCTTCTTGTCCCCTTGACCATCTGCCACCACCAGCTGCCTTACATGTATCAAAATCAGCCACCAAGGTCCATCTTAGGACACTTGAAATGGTCCAAAAGCCATAGGTGGTGGGGGGCTACGAATTTGCTTGATTTCCTCTTCAATTGGACATTTATTCTCCCTTAAATCATTCCAATTTGGCCTCTCAAAAATCAACCAATACCTCATTTGATCCAATTGGTATTTTTCCTCACCAATTGATCCTACTTGCATCCCAATTTTGCGATAAAAAACGATCCCGACATTTTCTAGACAATAACGGCCCTATCTCGACTTTTTCCCAAAAAGTCTTGGTTTGCAGAAAAATCTTCCGAGACTAAGTTGACGTTCCTAGAATTAATTGTGACATGACAGAACTTTCAATTTCTGAAATCGAACTCAAATTCGCGGTTAATTTTAATTTGGCGCGATTTTAGCGTGACCTAAGCTACCGGGTAACTTTCAGAAATTTTTCGTGCAAATGACTGTGGTTGATTTTCTTCGAGCCATAATGAACCCACTCGACACATTGGCAACTCTCGATTGTCGTGAAAATCTCAAGGATTCAATTACGGATATATGGTACCAAAATAATACAAAAATCAGTCCAGTGTGGCCGATGAGAATTTTCCAATTTAGTAGAGTCACCCACGATTAGCCACACATCTTAGTCGAACCGACCTATCTCTGATCTCTAATTAGTTTTTAACTGTGCCGTAATGACCTCTAAAGATAAGCACGATCGATGAATCAATTCCTGATCGAATTCTCAAGTCTATTGCGTTAAAATTTATTAATGGCTTCCCTATATAGTCTAGTTATCTTGATAGTGATTAGCTTTGAGAAAAATCCTATAGGCGCATCAATGAAATGCCCGATTAATTCAATGGAAAACATGATTAAAAATTTGGGACGTGACAGATACTGCCTAGTAATCACGGATGATTACTCTTGCTTTACTTGGGTTTACTTTATGGTAAATAAGTCTAAAGCCTTCTCTTACTTCTCAAATTTTGCTAAGAAGGTTTAGAATGAAAAAAAAAGGATATCCTATTTCAAGCATATGAACAGACCATGGAGGTAAATTCGAAAATCAAGACTTTGCGAAATTCTATGATGAATCTGGTTTTCAACATGTTTTCTCTTCTTCATACACTCCAGAGAAAAATGGAGTTGTGGAAAGGAAGAATAGATCCATGCAGGAGATAGCCAGAACCCTCTTAATTGAGAGTAAAATTTCCTCTCGATTTTGGGCTAGTTTCTACAGCTTGCTACATCATCAACAAAGTGTTCTTGAGGCTTATTCTAGAGAAAACTCCTTATGAAGTGTATAAAGGAAAGAAACCAAATGTTTCTTACTTTCATGTGTTTGGCTACAAGTGTTATGTTTTGAAAAATGCAAATGATCGAACCGGGAAGTTTGAAGAAAAATCAGACAAAGGAATTTTCCTTGGCTACTTAACCTCAAGCAAAGTATACAGAGTCTTTAACAAGAAGACTCAATCTGTGGAAGAATCTATGAATGTCAAGTTTCAATATTCTATGCAGAATCAGCTGGATCGGACTCAACTTGAAGAATTTGAACCCGTTCAAGACTTTAGAAAGTCTACTTCCCCCAAAGTGGTTCAGACTTTTGGAGATCAACTTCAAGCAGAACTAGAAGATTCAATTGAAGCAGAGGATCAGCAGACTCTCAGGCCAACTAGCAACTGGAAGCATAAGTCAAGTCATCCCAAAAGAACTCATTATTGGCAACATTGATAAAGGAATTCGCACCAGATCCAAAAGGCAAGAAGAGTCTAGTGCACTAGCATTTGTTTCTGAGATAGAACCCAAAAGTGTAGAAAAAGCCTTGTCTGATGAATGCTGGATTGAAGTTATGCAAGAAGAGCTCAGATAGTTCAGCATCAACAATGTTTGAAAGCTAATTCCTAAACTTAAAGGTAAGTCTATTATTGGGACAAAATGGGTTTTCAAAAACAAGATGGACGAGAAAGGAAAAGTAACCAGTAACAAAGCAAGACTCGTAGCCAAAGGATATACACAAGAAGAAGGGATAGACTACGACGAGACCTATGCACTAGTAGCAAGGTTAGAAGCAATTAGACTATTACTTGCTATAAAAATTTCAGGTTATTCTAAATGGATGTAAAGAGCGCTTTCCTCAATGGATTTATCCAAGAAGAAGTCTATGTGGAACAACCACCTGGATTTGAAGATCTAAGAAAGCCATACTCAGTTTATAGATTTAAAAGGACTTTATATGGATTGAAGCAAACACCTCGAGCCTAGTTTGAAAGGTTAAGTAAATTCTTAACCCAAAATGGTTTTGTTAAGGGAAAGTTAGATACTACTTTGTTCATAAAAAGAGAGGGTAAAGACTTTTTGCTGGTTCAAATTTATGTTGATGATATTATTTTTGGATCCCCTAATCAAAATCTATGCAAGAAATTCTCTAGATGTATGCAAGATGAATTCGAGATGAGTATGATGGGTGACTTAACTTTCTTTCTGGGATTGCAAGTTAGACAATCGGAGAAAGGTATCTTTTTTCACCAAGAAAAGTATGCAAAAGAACTCATCAAGAAATTCGGACTAGAGAATTGCAAAAAGACAAAGACACCAATGTCAAGTTCTTCGAAACTAGACAAAGATGAATGAGGAAAGAAAGTAGACCAGAAGCTTTATATGAGCATTATTGGTTCTCTTCTTTACCTTACTACATCTAGACTTGACATTTTATTTAGTGTTTGCATCTGTGCTAGATTCCAATCAGATCCCAAAGAATCTCATTTAAGTACTGCAAAACGCTTCATCAAATACATTGCAACTATTCCAAAGCTAGGTCTGTGGTATCCTAAATAAAGAGACTTTATTCTCCTTGGATATTTAGACACAGATTTATCGGGTTGTAAAGTCGATAGAAAATGTACTTTTGGTACTTGTCAATTGCTGGGCAACATGCTGGTGTCTTGGTTCTCAAGGAAGCAGAGTATAGTAGCTCTTTCAACAGCAGAAGCAGAGTATGTGGCTCAGGGAGTGTTGTTCTCAAATTCTGTGGCTAAAACAACATCTAAGAGACTTTGGAATTGAAGAATCGTGCATTGAGATCAAATGTGACAACACCAGTGCTATTAATCTCATGAAGAACCCAATTCTTCATTCAAGGGCAAATCATATAGAGATTTGACACCATTTTATAAGAGATCATGTCCAAAATGGGGAGATTATGATTCAGTTCATTGACTCAAAAAATCAAATGACAGATATATTTACAAAGCCACTGGAGAAAAATCTATTTGAGTCTATTCGCTCTAGACTAAATATTTTATCTTCTACCGGTTAAAGTCTGAGGTTGATCAGACTTAGAATGCCCAGAATCTACTTCAGTAAGTTAATATCTCTTCGATGCAGGTAATTTAATTTTAGTATGAAAGTTTCGAACAGGTACATTGATTTTTGAATCTTTGCTTGCTTATTTTATTTTAAGAAATTATCTTTTTTGAATTTTTGAATTTTTGGCAGTTTTTATTTTTGAAAAAGGTAGTTTTCTTTTTTCCTTATGATGGTTCGTTTACCTCGTTTTACTTTCTTTATATACCGTCGAGTCCTTCTTCTTCATTTACTATTTCTCAAACCCTAGAATACAAGATTTCTACTCTCAAGTTTGCTCTACAAGTTTTCATCTTTTTCACTCGATCGTGTTCGGGAAATCCTCAAAGACTGTGAAGATGTCTTTCCAAAGGAAGTCGTCTTGGATCTCAAGTAGGGGACCACGGAATATGCCCGAGGGTCATACACATTTTGATCTGATCGAGGAAGAAGATTCTCCACAACAACATTCTCCAAAGCATCCCACTCAGAATTCTCCGCGCCAACCAATGGAAGAGGAAATCAAGGAAGATGTTGAACCTCTCAGAACCATGAAACCCTAGGTTATTTATAAGCTTTACAATCAGTTGAAGAAGGGTGGTACTGCTATGACTTTTATTGATGAATTTATGAAAGAAAGAGGATACAAAAATGAGACTATGTTTTTGCGAACAATAATTAGGAATAGCGCCCGAAGGCGAGGCTGATAGAGTGATTCATAACTTTCCCGTTGATCCTTGTTTTGGTTCTTTCAATCAACCAGAGAGTAAGGACGATGATGAGAGAATGTACTCGAATTTTCAGCCAAAAATGGGCATTGCTGCTGAAGTGCGTGGTGATGGAATGAGTTTGTTTTGTTATAAAGATCACATAAATGTTTACTCCAAATTGCTGAAAAGAGGGGTGATGAACCCTCGATCGATCGACTTTGATTTCTTGGTTTCAATAAAGGTGAATTTGAGGGAGAAACTGACTCTCCTTCAACTTGAAAAATTTTGCTCTGAAACTTTTGTTGCTCATCCCGAGTTAACTGCTTATTTCTATTTGAACTTGTCTTTTCTTGACGCGAATAGATTTCGATTTACTGTGAGGGAGAAAGATTATGTGGTGGATGTTGACACGTTGGCTAACGTTATTGGTGTGTAAAGAAGTAGTTTCCAACCAATAAACGTCTCCGTTGGTCATGTGACAAGTTCTCTTGTTTGGGATAAACTTCTTAAAGGCGGCATTACTTATTCCAGACTGTTTGCTTCAAACATTTTGCTGCACAAAGTCGTGATCAACTGCATCCTACCAAAGTCAACTCAAAGACAAATGTTTCTCGATTTGAAGCAAAATTGATGTTTGCCATCAGTAATGAAATGAAGTTCTCTCTGCCCTATACAATCTTGATGCATATGTACAGGACTGTTGTAAATGATAAGAGACAACTCCCTTACTCAGCTCTGGTTACTCAACTGTTCAAACATTTTCACATCCAGTTTCCAGCCTCACTCTATGTTCAAACTGTTGGAGAAAACTCTTTCGTCAAAGCCTGAAGACCGCCGGACTCATGATCTAAAGTCTATCCTCATTGACAGCTTCTAGACCGTTGAAGAAGATTTATCCAGAATTAAGTATTTCTTTAAGGATTTGATTCTATCGACTAAAGAAGATCTCTTGGCTAGATATAGCATCTCGGAATCCTTTATTTATCTTGAGATTGATTCAAGCATTTTGGATCCGTTGATTGGCGGAATATACTTGGAAGGTTCTACTTATGGAAACCTAGATCCTGATTATATGGGCAAGCAGGATTGGTGGGCTATCGTCATGTTCCTTAAATAACTTGAAATCTCCCTAATTGATTTTGTCCAACGGGTAGATTGGAAGAGCTCCTTTGAAAAGTGCCAACAGGTATGAAGGCATGGAGGAGTATATAAGGAAAATGTTTTGGTTATTCGAGTGGGTGCGCGATAGAGAAATTCCAAAGTCTGAAACTTCTTGTTCTTTGTCAATTGTTGAGCGTGAACTTGTATTCAAAAGAGAGTATATATTTCTGTGAGACCTTGAGGAAGTGTAGCAGAGTCTCTACACTGTGGAATCGAGGAAGAGCTATTCTGTAACAAATCTTTTGGTTCTTAGTGAAATCCAGCCGGTGGGCTGTCAGTGCAGAAGAGTGGACGTAGGCTTGGACTAAGCTGAACCATTATAAGCCTTGTGTTCTTTGTCTTTTCCCTAAGCTCTTTTACTTTGATCATAACCTTATTTGATTATTAGAGTCTAATTTCCTTTTCATAATCTATTGTTAAACAGTGTTGGTTTAAAAGCAAAATTATATACCTTACTCTCCAAAATTTGTTTTCGCACCTATTCACCCCCTCTAGGTGCTCGTACTAGCTTTCACAATTGGTATCAGAGCTTGTGTACTTATTTAAGTTGAAGTGTTTTTACTTCAAAGTTAGAGATCCATGGTTAGTATGTTGGCTCCAGATCTGGTTGAAGGGTAAAGCAACACCAGACTGCCATATTTTGATGGAAATGATTACAGCATATGGAAAAACAAGATGAATGCATTCCTAAGATCAAAAGATCCTCTGGAATGGGACGTGGTAGACAAAATAATCATTCCTAAAGTTGCAACAGTCTCAGAAAGAGGAAAAGAATCTGTTGAGTCTAGTGAAATGACTCAAGAAGAGATAACCAAGAGACAAGCTCTTGATGCAAAAGCAATTTATTCTTTATATTGTGCATTATCTCCCACTAAATATAACATAATATCTTCTTGTGAAACAGCTAAAGAAGTCTGGGATAGATTGCACATCACCTATGAAGGAACCGATCGAGTAAAAGAAACTGGAATCAATATTCTGCTCGGTCATTATGAAGCATTTAAGATGAAACCAGGAGAATCTATCACTGACATGTTTAGTCATTTTACAGAAATCGTGAATGATCTTGAATATCAAGGTCAACCAATCTCTGAACCCATAAAGGTTAACAAGTTACTGCGTAGACTTTCCAAGGATTGGAATCACGTAAATACTTCAATAAGGGAGACACAAAGGATCATGCCACTATCTGTTGACGAATTGGTTGGCACTCTTCAGTCTTATGAAGTGGAGCAAAACAATGAAGATGAAGATCCCAAAGGTAAAAAATCTATTGCATTAAAATCTAATGATGACTCTGATGTTACAGATTCAGAAGATGATATGGACGATGAAGAGCTTGCTCTCCTGATAAGCATGTTCAGAAAACTGAACAAGAAGGGAAGAAGATTCAATTGGAAGAAACAACATTCTCAAAAGTTTCAAAACAAATCAGCTGAGGATGATGAATCCAATAAAGATGTGATTTGTTTTGAATCCAAGAAAAATAGACACATCAGACCCAACTATCTCTTACTGAAGAAAAAGAAAGGGAAAGCTGAGAAATACATAAAATTTCTCAAAGCAGAAACTTGGAGCGATACTGAGTGTGAAGAGAGTGATGATGATTATGCTAATATCTGTCTGATGGCACAATCTGAATCAGATTTAGACTCAGACTCATACCTAGACTCAGACAGTGAAATCGAGGTAAGTAATTTAAGAATTCCTATTAAAGTCTCTAAATATATTGATGAATTGTGTCTTAGTCTCAAAACCTCTCTCAAGAGGATTTCCGAACTAAAAAGAGAAAATTCCATATTGAAGTAACAAGAGATTGTTTGGAAAGAAAAAGTTGAAAATTTGGATAAAAGTGTTATTGCTTTGAAAGGAAATGCAGACTCACTTTCAAAAGAAAATGCATTTTTGAAAAATGATATTTCAAGTATTTCAAAAAGGTTTTCTATAGGTTCTGAGAGATTAGAAAATATTATTTCAGCACAAAGACCTTACTTTAACAAATTAGGTTTGGGAATGACTACTGAAACCATTCCTCTAATTGATTTTCTTAAAGTAAAGGAAATAATTAAACAAAGATATACAAAAGATTTGTATAGAAATCATTTTCAAAAAGTTTTTGCAAAACCTGTAGGCCGTAGTGCACTTAAATGTTTTAAGTGCAATAGCTCAGATTATTTTGAAAAAGAATGTCCTATGGTTTGGAAACTTGTTAAGAAGGTTTGGGCAAAGACCGTATATTGTTGGGCAAAGACCGTATATTGCACTTACTCCATTGGACCCAAGAAAGTATGAGTACCAAAGAAAGCTTGAGTTTCTTTTCTAAATGCAGGTCACTATCAAGAAAAATGTTAAATGGTACTTGGATAGTGGATGCTCAAGACATATGACAGGAGACTCAAATTGTTTCATAAAGCTTATGCAAATTAATGGTGGAAAAGTCTCTTTTGGAGGAAGTAGCAAAGGCAGAATTGTGGGATATGGAACGGTAAAGATTGGAAGTCTCACAATTAGTAACGTCTCCTTAGTGGAAGGACTCAACTATAACTTATTGTTGAGTATTAGCCAATTGTGCGACACATGTTTCAAAATCAACTTTCAAGAAGGAATATGTTCAGGAATCAGTAAAGACTCCTCTCAGATTTTCACGAGGCGAAGACATAGGAATATCAATCTCTTGGATATCAAACTAGAAAAATCCCAATGTCTAATCTCAATTCAAGAGGAAGCAAATCTATGGCACAGAAAACTTGGGCACATCAACATTAAACAAATTGCCAAAATCTCAGCAAAGAAACTTGTTCGTGGACTACCCAAACTGACATACTAAAAGTCTGATCTATGCACACTATGAGTGTTGGGAAAACAGGTAAGAAATTCATTCAAACCAATAAATCAAGTGTCCACTAATCGTGTTTATGGATCTTTTTGGACCAACCAGAACTCAGAGCATTAGAGGTAAGAGATATTGCCTAGTAATTGTGGATGATTATTCACGATTCACTTGGGTATATTTTCTGGTAAGTAAGTCTGAAACATTTTCTTATTTTATAAAATTTGCTAAGAAAGTCCAAAATGAGAAAGGGTATGTTATTTCAAGTATACGGATAGACCATTGAGGTGAATTTGAAAACCAAGACTTTACTAAATTTTGTGATGAATCTGGTTTTCAGCATGTATTCTTCTCACCATATACTCTAGAGCAAAATGGAGTTGTGGAAAGGAAGAATAGATCACTGTAGGAAATGGCTAGGACTCTTTAATTGAAAGTAACATTTCTTCTCGTTTTTGGGCTAAAGCAGTTTCTACAGCGTGCTATATTATTAATAGAGCTTTCTTAAGGCCTATTTTGGAGAAAACTCCCTATGAGTTGTTCAAAGGAAATAAGCCAATTGTTTCCTATTTTCATGTGTTTGGATGCAAATGTTTTATATTGAAAAATGCAAATTATCGAATTGGTAAGTTTGAAGAAAAATCAGACGGAGGTATCTTCCTTGGATATTCAACCACCAGCAAAGCTTACAGAGTATACAACAAAAAGACCCAATTTGTGGAGGAATTGATGAATGTCAAATTTCAAGACTTTATGAAAAATCAATTAATTCAGACTAAACCTGAAGAATCTGAACCTGCTCTAGACTCTATAAAGTCTAAATCTCCAGAAGCAGCTCAGACTTCAAAAGACCAACAACAAATGATCGTTGAAGAATCAAGTGAAGAAAAAGATCAACAGTCTGACAAATCAACCAGCAACTGGAAGCACAAGTCTAGTCATCCCAAAGAACTCATTATTGGTGATATTAATGAAGGAATTCACACAAGATCCAAAAGGTGTGAAGAGTCTAGTGTTGTGGCCCTTATTTCTGAAATAGAACCCAAGAGTATAGAAGAAGCTTTAACTGATGAAAGCTGGATTGAAGCTATGCAACAAGAACTCAGACAAATCAGTATTAATGATGTCTGGGAATTAACTCATAAACCGAAAGGTAAATCTATCATTGGAGCTAAATGGGTTTTTAGGAACAAGATGAACGAAAAGGAAAAATCATAAGGAACAAAACAAGACTCGTGGCCAAAGGATATACGCAAGAAGAAGGGATAGACTATGATGAGACTTACGCACAAGTAGCAAGGTTAGAAGCAATTAGATTATTACTTGCTTTTGCTTGATATAAGAATTTAAGGTTATTCCAAATGGACGTAAAAAATGCTTTCCTAAATGAATTTATCCAAAGAGGAAGTCTATGTGGAACAACCTCCCGATTTTGAAGACCCAAGGAAACCGGACTCTGTATTAAGACTAAAAAAGGCGCTATATGGTTTAAAGCAAGCACCTCGAGCTTGGTACGACATACTAAGTAAGTTTTTAATTCAAAATGGCTTTGTTAAAGGTAAAGTAGATACTACACTGTTTATCAAAAGAGAAAGCAAAAACTTTTTGCTTGTTTAAATTTATGTTGATGATATTATTTTTGGATCATCTAACGAAACTCTATGTGAGAAATTATCTACGTCTATGCATGACGAATTTGAAATGAGCATAGTGGGTGAACTAACCTTCTTTCTCGGGCTTCAAGTGAAACAATTGAAGGAGGGAACTTTTATTCACCAAGAAAAATATGCTAAAAAACTTGTCAAAAAGTTTGGACTGGAGAATTGCAAAAAGACTGATATACCAATGTCAAGTTCTTTGAAGCTGGATAAAGATGAAGGAGGAAAGAAAGTTAACTAGAAGCTATACAAGAGTATTATCGGTTCACTTCTTTATCTTACTGCTTCTAGACCTGACATTTTGTTTAGTGTTTATATTTGTGCCAGATTTCAATCAAACCCCAAAGAATCTCATTTAAATGCTGTAAAACGTATCATCAAATACATTGCTTCAACCTCTAATTTAGGATTTTAGTATTCTAAAGAAGGAGACTTTACTCTTCTTGGATGTTCAGACGCAGATCTAGTAGGATGCAGAGTTGATAGAAAGAGCACCTCGGACACCTGTCAATTGCTTAGTAACAGGATAGTATCTTGGTTTTTGAGGAAGCAAAGTACCGTAGCTCTTTCTACAGCAGAAGTAGAGTATGTGGCTCTTGGAAGTTGTTGTTCACAAATTTTGTGGATAAAACAATAGTTAAAAGACTTTGGAATTGAAGATTCGTGCATTGAGATCAAATGTGACAACACTAGCGCAATCAATCTCACCAAGAATTCAATTCTTCATTCAAGAGCAAAACATATAGAGATTCGATATCATTTCATTAGAGATCATGTGCAAAATGGAGAAGTCTCGATTTAGTTTATTGACTCAAAGAATCAATTGACGAACATTTTTACAAAGCCTTTGGAGAAAAGTCAATTTGAGATTATTCATTCCGAGACTCAATATCTTAAAGTCTGAAGAAGTTCGGACTCAGGGGTAAAAAGTCTAAAGTTACTCAGACTCGGAAGATCAGGAATCTCGATTGTAAGTTATTTCTATTTTAGAAGTTTATCTCTCGGATACAATCTCGAAAATGTATGATCATCTATTAATCTGTAATTGATTGATGTTATATTCCCAAGTTTTCGTGATTATTGCAATCATTCCTTTTCGAAAAAGAAATTATTTTTGAAATGATGATTATCTATTTTTTTTTTTTTAAAAAGGCAGTTATTTTTGAAAAGGCATTTTATTTTTCCTTTTACGTCGTTCCGTATGCCTCGTTTTCGACCGCTTTAAATACTGTTGGTTTTTCTCTGTTTTTCTCACAAAACCCTAAGAAAGCACATATCCTCAACTTCTCTCTTCTTCTCTTGTTTAAGCCTCAAAATTTTTTCACCTTTCTTGCGAAACAAGCTTGGAATCTCTCAAAGATTGTGAAGAATGTTGTTTCAAAGAAAGTCTTCAAGGATCGCAAACAGGGCACCACAACAAATGCGTGAGGGTCCTACGCATTTTGATCTCATCGAGGAAGAGGAATCTCCTAGACAGCAACAGAGCCCACAGCATTCTCAACAACGCCCATCTCCTCCATCTAGACCTCAGGATATTGATAATCAAACAGAGGAAAAAATCATTGAAGATGCAGAACCTGTAAGAACTCAAAAGCCCGCTTTTATTTTTAAGCTTTACTCTGCCTTGAAGAAGGGTGGTACTCCCTTGAACTATATTGATGAATTCTTGAAAGAGAAATGGTATCGAAATGAAGCCCACTTTTTACGCACAATGGAACGATTATGAATTGCTCCTGCGGGGTTAGCAGAAGAAGCATTTGCAAATATCCCAAGCGATCCACGTGTTGGAGGGCTGAGTCAACCTGATGGGAATAATGATGATAAGATGTACACTCATTTTAAGCCTAGAATGGGTGTTGCGGAGAATATTCGAAGTAATAGGTCGAATTTGTTTCGCTCGGAGGAACACACGCGACTTTACTCTAAGTTGCTAAAGCGGGGGGTGATCAACCCTAGAAGCATGGATTTTGATTTCCTTGATTCTTTGAATGTTAAGCTGTGAGAAAAATTCACTCTTCTTCAACTAGAACGGTTTTGTTCTGAGACGATAGAGGCTTATGCTGAACTCACTGCTTATTTATATTCTAATCTAAGTTTCTTGGATGCAAATAGATTTTCATTCAGTGTTCGAGATTAGGACTATGTAGTTGACATGGACACATTGGCTAATGTGATTGGGGTAGAACGAGGGAAATTCCAATTAATTAATGTGTCTATTGAACGTGCGACGATAGAGCTTATTCGGGATGGAATGGCGGAAGGATGAATTTCATATTTGAGGATGAACGCCTCAAATATTTTGCTTCACAAGATAGTGATCAACTGCCTCAGACCCAAATCGACTTCGAAGACTGATGTTTCCAATTCAGAGACAAAGCTGATGTATGCCATTAACGCTGGCAAAAAGTTCTCTCTTCCACAGACTACCATGTTCCATATGTACAAAACAGTGGTGAAAGACAAGGGTCAACTTCCTTACTCAGCATTTGTCACTAAGAATATTTAGTTTCCTAGGATTTTATGTATTCAAACCTGCGATCAAATGGTGGTGGGACTAAAAATGGTTTCCAAAATGCGTCTGAAGGAACTTAACAAGGCCTTGGAGCGATTTAAGGAGAAAACCCCTGTCAAGACTCACCCAGTTTCTTCGGCTGCAAAACGGAAAGGGAAGGATCCCATGACTGCTCCATCTAGGAAAAGAAGAGCACTCATTTTGGAGGATGAAGAAGATGATGAAGATATTGCCATTTCTGCTCTTAAAAGTTTACATCGTTCTGCTCCAGAGACAGAGGAGAGACAAGATCAAGACAGAAAAGAGTTCGAACAAAGGAGTGGAGAGAGAGAATCAATGGAAAAAGAAGTAGAGGAAGAAAGGATTGCAGAAGAAGAAGAAGGCAGAGGTGAACAAGATGAAACAGAGCATGAAGAGTATTTCTCACCGCTTGAAGGCATTGAAACAAGAGGAGTTGCTGAGAAAAGAGGTACATCTTCAATTGTTGTTACTAGTGAAGGTGTTAGTCGTTCACCTGCAGATCCAGAAGATATCTACGCATCTCAATTTCCAGAGGAAGGTCATGCGGTTTCATCGCCAAATTTGAGTGATCATGCTAACTTGTCATTATCTGCCAATACACCTATTGATCGTGTAGAAGCTAGCACTCAGACTGATAATTCAGCAGACTTTCGAAAACTGCTTGAAATTCTTATGGAGATGCGAGGCCAGATTTATGCTTTGGGATGCGAAGTTCAAAACTTGCAGAATGCAGGTCAAGCCTCTATGCCCTTGCTCTTCAAGTTCAAGCAAATGCCAAGGGTGAAGATGTGGCTCAACTTAAGGAGGTTTTGAAAAAGCTAGAAGAGATTGTACAGTTAATGGGAGATTTCCAGCTTGTTCGTGTTCCAAAGCAATCTTAATTCCAGTATCTTTTCGTCTCTACCTTTTTAATGTTGACAAAAAGGGGGAGAGATGTTGTAGGTTTGAGATTTAACTCTTGACTTTTTGATTGACTTTACTTTTGTTTTGTTTGGTTGTTTGGTTGTGACTGGATTTGGATTGTGAATTTGGATTGTTTAAATGTTTGCTGCAGTATTTTAAGCACTGTTGATATTTCATGTCAAAGATATTTGTTTATTTACAGGACTAACTTATTTCCTGTGGATGTAGATTTAATGCTGCTTTTACTAAGCCAATTATCTCTTGTGAGATATACAATGTTGTTTGAGTATTGTCTTGCAGGTCAAAGATATCCAAATCTACAGGAAAGTTTTGTCACCATCAAAAAGGGGGAGATTGTTGGAGAAAACTTCCTTGAGTGTTTTGAAGCTGACAAAACGTTTCCATCAGTCTAGTCTGAAGACTTGCAGACTCTTTCGTCAAAGTTTGAAGATCGGCAGACTCAAGATCTAAAGTCTATCATTATTGACAGCTTCTAGACCGTCGAAGAAGACTTATCCAGAATTAAGTATTTCTTTAAGGATTTGATTCTATCGACTAAAGAAGATCTCTTGGCTAGATGTAGCATCTCGGAGTCCTTTATTTATCTTGAGATTGATTCAAGCATTTTGGATCTGTTGATTGGCGAAGTATACTTGAAAGGTTCTACTTATGGAAACCTAGATCCTGATTGTATGAGCGAGCAGGATTTGTGGTCTATTGTCATGTTCCTTAAATAACTTGAAATCTCCCTAATTAATTTTGTCCAACAGGTAGATTGGAAGAGCTCATTTGAGTTGAGTCATTATATGAGGTGGCAATAAACCCGCCAAATAGATGAGTTGGGTTAGGTCGAGAATGGCCTGACCTACGTTGATGTTTTTAACTCATTTCAACCAATTTATGTAAATACAGATTCAACCAATTTATGTAAATACAGATTTAGTGATTTATATCCGATCTGGCTAGAGATTTATTTTTTAGTGATTTTCTCTTACATGTGAAGAGTGGGCAGCTCCATGGACCAGCTTGTGGAGTTAGTAAAGGAGCTCAGCCATCGGATTATGAACAGGGGTGTGAAGGCAAAAAAGAAATATTATAGAGGAAAATATTATTTGCAGGATTTGTAGCTAAGTTAACTAGTGTGGATGATTCCGACAAAAAAAGAAAAAATAATAAGAAAACTGTGTGGATGATATAAAAGAAAATCTTTTTCGACAAGGAACAAGAAATATAATGAATGAAATAGATCTCACAGTGTAGGTGGTCCAAAATCACTAAGATGAAAAAGGCTTTGACTGGCTCAACTTGGCCCATGACATCCAAATCATAAATATGAAAAGCCTCTAAAATCCACTAGCACCCATAATAAAAGAATTTTTTCCCTTTATTTGCTTACGACAGACCATACAATGTTGGCAAGCACAACGAAACGGACACAATCCGCAAACAATGGCTCCATTTTCCATCAACAAAACTTCGAGCGCATTTAGGTTGCAAGTAACAAGGAGAAATGCGAGGAACATCAAAGAATTCTGAAACGGCTTCACCACCGGCTTTGGAATCAGGAAAGGGCAAGCAGCAGCAGCTATAAACAAAGCCGCCGAGCGATAGCACATCTGCAAATTGTCCCTCAACAAATTCGCTGAGTTCATTCATCTAACCGCTCTTGCGAACTTGTGCAACGCCCTTTGTGGTCCACTCGACTTCGTGTCGCCTCTGTGGTGGTGGTGGCGGCGGCTGTGATTGTTGTCATGGTGTTGGTGATGGTTGAGGTCGTGATCGCTAGCTTTGCCAACAGGATGAGATCACAAATTGTGAGGAAACCTAAGAATCGGATTCTTAGCAATGAATCGTAGAAGTTGGAGTCGCTAGAAATGTGAGATAGCGATCGAGAAGGGTTAATTCGGGATTGCCTGACGAATGCTGTGAGAGGTCGGGGAATGTAATTTGCACAGATTGATCACGCGAGGGAGGACTTCCATTGGTGAAGTGTTGAGCAAGGCTCAGACCATGAACTGGAGAATTAGTGACTAGGCAAAGGAGTAGAAGAGGTGCCGACCAAAAAAAAAGGGAGTAGAAGAGGTGGGTTGAGCCTAACCCATTTATTAAATGGGTTAAAATTGGGTTTATGATACTCACTAGAACTCATTTGTTTTGGGCTTTTCACTTTAAGACCCATTAAGATTTGCATTTAAAACTTAAGATGATATTTTTACAACCCACTAAACCAAAAATGGGGTTGCTATATGGGTTTGTGACCTATTATGATAACACTATTGATTTCAATAGGGTAGGTTTCAGATTTTACTAGAACTTGGATTGCTTAGAAATCGCTCACTTCTACTTGGTTGATATTTAATAAATGGATTGTACATTAGGGGTGTGCAAAAGAACCGGGACCCATCCGGACCGCTCGGAACCGGACCAGAACCGCTCGGAACTGGCGGTTCTTTAGGGAACCAGTCCGGTTCCCGGCTCCAATTTTTGGGAACCAGTGGGTACCGGTCCGGTTCCTGGTTCCACGGGTGGATCCGCCTGCCCGCCCACTCGGACCGGACCGATTAATTTTTAATATAAAAAAAAATTACTAAAACAAAACAAACCCTAGATAGCGTTAGCACTTAGCAGTCGTGTCTCTCCAGTTTACTAGTTGAAGTGTTCTTTTAGTCCGGAGCTTCCGCAAACCAACCGCCCTCGACGGTCGTCTTCTTCGTCCAGCAGCCACCTCGAACTGGCCACCGGACGTCGCAAAGCAGCTCGCCCCTCCGGCTCACGGCGCTTTGCTGAGGCTCGCGGTCTTGATCTCTTTGCTGTCACTGTCACTGCTGCTCATGCTCGCGCTCACTTCGTTGCTGCGGTAGTTGGAGGCCAGGGAGAGGCGCAACTGGAAGACCATCCCTCTCGAGGAATACGCCACGACCCGCGAGTCTCCCGAGCCCTCCCGTTTGTTTTTTTTTTTTTTTCTCGTTCCTTGGTTTCTCGTCGCATTGAGAGTGTGAATTTGGTCGTGCTCTGCTGTCGCGCGTGCCAGGGGATGTTGCCGATTCCCTTGTTTGTAGTTGGACGCAATTGTCGAAAGCGAATGCACCACCAAAACCGAATTTGATGAGTCAGATGGAGTGTTTGAAATGCGTTCTTCATCCATCCTTGTGATTGAGTGAGCAAGTTGCTACGATGATGCAAGTGATGCTAGTATAATAGGCATTTGAGGAAGTAATTTGACTCACAATGTCGTTAGGTACGTCTTGGACTAGAATGCTTTTTCAGTAGATCTGCAAGTAGTGGCTTTTAGTCAGGATGAGGCCTTGGAGCTTGTTGGCAATAGAGAGGCTTGACAATGACTTGGCATCGATGGTGTGGTTTCATCCCAATGTCCCCACATTTTCTGCTAGTATCCGCAGCATATCTAATATGGACATGAGGTTATACAAAGTGGAGAATTTTAACTGCTTGAACACTGTCCATCTAACTTACTAGTCACTGCGAACTGTGGTTTCATTGTGGAGGCTGACAATCTGAATTGCTTGCCCACACTCCTTGTCATATCTTATAGTAGTAGTTCACTATTGCAGCTTATGGAAGTTTTAGAGTTGCCGAAGTGTTTGCGGACAAAATTCTCTTTTGGTGAGTCTTTGAACTCCAATATGGTCTTTTCCAGTTCTTTTGTTTATTTTTTCTGTGAGTTTGTTTGTCGAGGTTATAGCAGAATGTTGGCCTTTTATATAAGAATATCATTTCTTGGATTTTATTTGAAACTAATTAAGATTTTCATCTCGTGGTCAATGAGACCGGTTCCATGGATCCACTCGGGAACCAGACCGGACCGGTGGTCCGGTTCCCGGGTGGATTCATGCAACAAACGGGTGGATCCCGGTTCCAATTTTTCGGAACCGATCCTTAGCGGGTGGTTCCCGGTTCTAGGTCAGGAACCGCCCACTCAGATCATGCACACCCCTATTGTACATAGGTTTCAAAATAGCAAAGCCCAAATAAATGAGTATTAAATGGGTTCAGAGATGATGTAGACTTAACCAACTCTCAAACTCTCTCTCTCTCTCACTCTAACTCAATGACCTACCAAGACTTTTTTGTACCTCTCTTACATCTTTCATGATTTGTTTGTTATTAGGTGCCCTCAATATTCACAAATGACTGGTAGGTCTAATGATTCCCTTTCTTTAGTAAAAAAATTGACAATCTTGAATCCATTGAATAATTACTTACATAACATTTTATTTTGATTTATTAGGCCCGACAATTCATTTTTTTGCCCTACTAAGCCTCTCTCTCTCTCTCTCTCTCTAAAATAATTTAATCCTTCAAGTCCAACAATCGACTTTTTGATCGAGAGAAGCGGCATGGAATATCATAATGTGAATCACGTATGGCTTTCCAAGTTTGATTATGACGCTCATGAACATTAATAAATTGAAAATGACAGAATTTAGATACGTTTAAACCCCCCCCACCCCCAGGTTTTTTTTTTTTTTTTTTTTATTTATAAAAAGGATCCCATCTTATTATACTATGTTTATATGATTTTGGCGATATCTTGTTCACCCACAGATTAACAAGTTGCTATGCATCTTCCACTTATTAAAATTTTTAGTGATAAATTGAATTTGGCGACCAAAAAAGGATTAAATTGACTTGGATTAATAAAGCATGCATCGCTAGTATGAGGCGTCGCAGCACAACACCTTTTTCTAGTTCTTTATAGTAGTTTTTTTTTTCGACAGGTCTTTATAATTTTTTCAATTTATAGTGTTTTTACTGTTTTACTTTATATACTGACTTTTATATTGTGCTAATTTATTTTTTAATTTTGATATGAAATATCTATCCAAGTAAGGTATGGGTTTCATTGGATGAACTAAATATGGATTATTTAGAAAAATAGGTTGGATTAGGTAAGGTATAGGTTATTAAATTTCTATTGCTCTTAAATGCGTCAATTTGGGTTGGACTATTTTTTAACTTGACCCAATCCATCCGACTGCCTGAGACTTTAGCAAAACCAGGGACTCCCTCTATGGCCGCACAAAAGAGTCCTGAACACACAATAATTTTTGTGGAGAGAGTTTACATCTAGTTGAGACATTTCTCTGTGGAGATGTGATTGTTTTGAGCCGCGAGGTGATTAATGATTGTTTTATCAAGCAATTACATGAGGCTATAACCACTGTAGGTGCGGAGTGTGATCTAACGTTAAGAAACTGTCGAATGTGTTAGCAATTGTAATCTGTGATTTTTCTGATTGATTAATGGATTATTTGCAGCTGTCTCTCTCCTTGAAGTGACTATCGATATGGGATCAAACCACCTAAATCTCTTGAGTTCTTTATTATTCATTATTTTATTTCTCTGACCATTTCGCATTGATTTACTTACAAAATCCAATAGCTTCCGCATTATTTTACAACACTTTCATGGGCGTGAGATTTAACCCTTTAATTTCTTCGATTGTGTATTGTCAAGTATACACCATAGCACAAAATTAATTGCCCACTATTACAAGTTTTCCTTTAATCTTGAAAATTAAGTTATATTATGCTATAAATACAATAGATCTAAAGACAATTTTTGTCCTCCAAGATTTAGTAAAAACAAAAAAAGAACTTGTTACGACACATGCCAATTAAAGGTGACATCCTAATAAACTTTTTCCTGTATTGTGGATAAAATTGCATTATAAAATGGTTCAAAATAACTGTTAGTCATGGTAAATATAATAAGAGCATGTTTGGTAACGATTCTGTTCAGGGGAATAATTCTTGATTAGAAATGATTTTTATTTGTTTATGTTCCCGGGAACAATTTTTGAGTATACGAATGCGCTTGGCAGCTGTATAAAATTTCTATTCTTGGGAAAGAAATGTGTTTGGTAGAATTGTATAATTTTGTTGTTTCCTTTAATTTTTAAATATTTTTATTGTATTTATCCTTTTTTTCCACTTTCTTTTTCTTTTCTCTCCATCTTCCTCCTTTATGGCCGGTCCTTAGCGGTCGGCGACCGGTTGGGCGAGGACTGGTGAGCTCATCGGAGCCTCGCTTGGCCACCGCAAGGCTTGGCCTTGCGTCGGCCAGCGAAGCTCGGCCTCGCCGGTGGATGGGCGAGCTTGGCCTCGCTAGATCTGGGTGAGTTGGAGTTCGCCCAGCCAAGGTGAGGCCGAGCCTTGCCATGGCTCGGTGTCGTCAGGGACCGGCGACGCTCAGGTGAGGTCGCCAGCCCTTGTCGGCTAGTTGCTGACCATGGCCGAGGTCAGTGACCGGCCAAAAGGAAGAAGAAGGAAATGAAAGAGAAGAAGAGAATAGAGAAGAAGAGAAAAGAAAAAAAATTGTATTTGGGAACAAGAAGCTAATTTTTTCTACTTCTTATTTCTGTTCCAAATATATTATCGGGAACAAAAAAATAGGTATTTTGTTCCCGGGAACAAAAAATTTACTAAACACGTTTCTATTCTTTTTCTGTTTCCTGGAACAAAAGAATAGAAATAATTGTTTTGGGGAACATAAATAATTTTTAACAAATAGGCCCTAAATCTCTCGAACATTACAAAAAATTGGAGCGTTCTTCATCCTATTGCCCTTCACATCTATCTCTGAAGATGATTAAAAAATTTTCAGATAGTCCAATTAACGGGGCCTTTCTTTTGGCCCCGTTCATTACCAAAAAAAATAAAAATAGTCAAATAGTCAGATTAGAATGGTTCATAATGATTATGCAACAGCTCATCTGCGAAACGTATAAAAATTTCTGAATTTACTAGCCATAGTCGCTACTTGTTTGAGAAACCGCATAGTTGATATTGACTTCAAGTACATTATATAGCTGTAAAGACATCTTAGGCACCTCGTGGCAATTTCAAAATTATATCTAAAAACATAAAGAATAATTTAACTATTATTTTTGCAATTAAATTTAAAGTAAAAATGTTGTTTGAAAATTCATATTTAGACCAAAACATCGTCATTTTTAACCATGTTAGTGCTAGGTTGGAGAAATAAAATAATAAAAAAATCATATTCCAATTTAACAAGTTTTAAGACTTGATTGTACTTTTCGAAAGTTTTAGGATTTAATTACATTGCACTTTCGAGATAAATTTTAAGACTTTAAGTGCACTTATCCTTGTATGAAATAAAGAAATGATCAAAGCATGGGTTATATAATATTGCTAGATAAGATTATTACATAAGCAATTTTATATGACTAAGAAGTCAATGTATAATTAAGCATCTTTCTTGAAAATAAAATGTCAACTAGCACTAGTTATGACGGAAGATGAAATAAAGAAAGTTTGTGGATGCAGGAGGTAATGAATTACATTCGTTGTCCTTTTCATGCTATTTTGGGCTATGTCCACCATTTAAGAATGGCATCTAATGAATATCTTATTGCTTAATGATATCATCTTGTCAATTTGTTTTTTAAAATGAAAAAAATTACAGTTTAATTATTCGTTATTTGCTCAAGGACCACGACTCCTTTGCTCTTCCGGTGGCCCCATCTCTTGCAATTTGAAATGTGTCACTGAGATGATGTCACACCCCTATTCCATCCCTGGTACGGGAGTATGACTCGGCGGGTTAGCATTACGGGTGAGCCTTTCTCGGTTCCGGTTTGGTTCCGTCTGGAACTTGGCACCTACTCTTAGGTACATGTTTCTCAATTTTTGGAACCTGGAACCTACTCGTTAGAACTAAAAACCTAGAACCTACCTTGTCATAGGTTCCAGGGTCGGTTCTAGGTTCCAATAGGTTCTTTTTTTTTTTTTTTTCATTTTCAGATTTGAACTATAAAAAAGAAGGAAAGAGACAAACCAAAGAGAAACCAAGTAGACCAAGAAAGCTCTTAAGATAAGCTCTCATCAAGCACTGTATCATTCGTAAGTAAACAGAACCCAAAGAAACCTTTTGCAGTAAAAAACAACTGTAAATAGTTTCTAAAGCAAGAGATTTGACTCCCCAATCCCAACATAAAGAATTACCACATAGGTAAATGAAAAGGACATACCACTCTATCCAGCAATGAAGAAGGAGGGCAGTGACCTTGCCAAAAGGCCACAGGAACATAGATTTTCAAGTTTATAGGTGAAAATTTAGTTAAGAATTGCAAGACTTAGACACTCGGAGTCCTCAATTATCATAGACCTAAGGGCAAAAAAAAGGCAGATTCCTCTGCAGTTCCTGATTGTTCTAAGCACAGCTCATGAGGTTTAGGAATCAACAGGTACACAAAATGCAAACTAGAGGTAGAGAGGCTGGAGTCTAAAAAACAGCCTTACCAAAGAAGAGAGAATGTCAAAAACCAAAAATTTGACTTCTTCGTGATCATAATCTTAGGAGCTAACTTTAACTAGGTTGGTCAATTTACCATATCACCAGCAAAATGCTTCTAACCAAGGAAAGACAAAGTTCTACCTGTCCTACAATCTCAAGAAACATGAAACATGGAGGCACCACAAAAAAAGACAAGCACCATATCTAGTTAAGAAAGATGCATATATTCCATGACTTCCTTTTCTCCCAATGTTATGTAATCTCAACATATGGGAAAAGTAAAAGTTCCAGTAAAAGAGGAAATTTGGTGTCATTCAATATTATCAATTGTTGTGAGGCAATGACAAATGAAATTTACAAATTCATCATTGGGCAAGTTAGCTAATTAAAGTTGGATAACATCTTGGGACAGACCTTATTGAGATAATCCATTTGGGTAACTACTCGTGTAGCCACCACCAACATAAAGAACCAAGTCTCCGGATAGATCAACTGATACTTCCCCTCAAAAGTCAACTTCAAAGAAGTCCCACGGGCTTTCACACTCATCACTTGCAGATAGATCATACAACTTATGAGAACTGAGAAAGAAAAAATACCCATATGTAGAAGTAATTTAGACATGTCTCCATGACAATTATTGTAACTCATTAACTTTGTTTTGATAGGACAAAAAGAATTAGAAAAGAATACGATTTGTCCTTGGTGATGAGCCTCCCTACACCCCAAATCAATGATCTACCTAAAGCTAACGATGCAAGGTCAACTCTTGCGTTTAAGTGGGGCTTCCAACAATCTGGTTGGCGTAAATACATTAAAGTAGGTTGGAAGGAAGAAAAATTTCCAAAAGATGCAAAAGCAGTTGATTTACCGAGAGAGAGCCCATTAATGAGCAGATGCCAGTGTAAACTAGCACATCCATGTGCCCACATCTAGGTGAAAAATGGAAAACCAGCATGAACACTAGCATGATTACTGAGCCGACGTAAAGTAGAAAAGCTGAAAAAGATATGTAAATGCAGTCAGTTATCAGCAAATCAGTGATTGTATAAAGAACACATAAACCATGCCAATGACTGACCTGGTTGAGTCGCCATAATCCATATTTCTTGAACAGAAGTGAGGGACTTTCTTGCGGTGCGTGGATGACAATTATGACAGAACTGACAATGCACATCACACAACCTAACATCCCTAGCTTGTGTAGTTTCTCCTTCAAGATGAAGTGCGCTGGCACGACACTAACCAATTGATCCAAAGTACAGACATTGAGGACAATTGAAAAGGGCTTATATTGAGATATTGCAAAAAAAACCCCCCAAGAACATGCCAAAAACTCAAGGGAAACCACACTACCTGGCTATTATACTTGAAGCACTGAGAGGAGTGATGAGCACCGCCGGGGTGAATGCATAAGCTATGAAATTTGCAACCTCTCCAACAATCACTACATCGGAAAAAAAGAGAACAGAAACAAATTCTGCAGAATTTCAGCTGGTGAACCAGGTCAGTACTAGTAACGACTCGGTTAAGGGATGCCCAGAAACTGAAGTATGAAGTTAATGGGTCAATTTCTTGGCTTCTTCTATATTATGATTATCACTCTGTTTCCTATAAAAAAGAATGCAACATGAAGCAAAATAAGTCATTTTAAAACTAACTATCGAAGTCGAAAAGCAATGCACATGCTCGAGTTCATTAGATAACCTCGACTTCAAAAAGAATCAATTTAGCGAGCTTTTCAAACCACAGCGTTACTGGCATTGTTCTCCTCGATAAAGCTAATAGTGGAGTTTATAAACAAAAGAGTGACGATGCCTATGAAATCTTGCCAATCCGGAGGCTTGCCTTGCAAAGGAAGAATTAGAAACAAATGGATACCATCTTTCACAAAAAACTCAAATTTTACCCTAAAATAGAAAGAGAGATAGAACAGTAGAGAAAAAAATTCACCAACCCCTCCATTTGTAAGTGCATGGCCATGATAGTAGCAAGCTCTATGACCCCGGACAGGGGATTCCACATGAACCCCAAGAACTTTGAGGGCGTTGAGGGTGAGCGGTGTCGGCGACGAGCAAACATAGAGAATGGGAGAGACTTAGAGATTTGGGGCAGTGAATGGCGTTGAGCGGTGAGGGTTAGGGCGAGTGGCGTTGGCGACTGGCGTCCAGCGGTGTTTGGCGTCCAACGGTGTCCGGCGGCAGCGGCGGCGTCTAGGGCGAGTGGCGTTCGGCGGCGTGAAAGTGTGAAATTGTGAATGAAGGGAAATTGTGAACCGGAGTCGAGACTCACAGATTAGGGGCATTTCCTATTTGGGGTTCCTTTTGGAGCCGTAACTGGTTCTGGTTCCTAGATAAAAGGAACTGGGAACCGGAATCGGTCCCTTTAGAACCGGGAACCGAATCGGACCCTCTGATGCAATTCTTCAGTTCTTAGTTCTACTCGGGAACCGCGCTCACCCCTAGTTAGCATCGACGCCCTAGGCAACATCAAACATCCTGAAAGTTTATTTTATTTTTAATTTATTGTTATGAAGCGTATGTTTGTTTCTTTCCATTGTATGTACTTAGTTATAGTTTTTAGACTAAGTTTAGAGTAGGATCTCGAAGACGAAGATGACGCAAAGACGATAAAAGGTCGATGTCCAATCTGACCTTATATTTGTACCATTCATCCCTAACATATGTTTCGGGTTTCTTATTGTCTATATAAAAGCATGACGAGTTGTGGGTTCTTTTCTTTCTTATTTTTTTAATTGTGTTTCTCTTTTATCTTTCCTAGAATTGCATGATAGATTTACTGCTTTCCTTAATTGTTTACTTACCATCTCGCAATTTCGATTTAATTGATTGCTTTCTTTTCACTTTTCTTAGAAATAGAATAACATGAAAACGACCAACCACGCATGATCGCCTAATTTAGGATAAACGATCCTGAAAAATTAAAAAAGAAATGCATGGACACCTTAAGTAAACACAACATATTGTTAGGTACCGAAAGGGCGCTAATAGAAATATTGTGTGGCATCCCAGAAATTCAAAGCCAAGCCTTAAGGTGTGTTAAATGTCTTTAATTAGGTGGTAGAATTTTTATGGCTTATGCTTTAGCCAATGTGTCTTTTAATTTAATAAATTGTGCTTGTGATTGTAGAAATTAAATTTAATAGACTAATGCTTGGCCATATGATTTAAATTTCAATAATTAAAAATATTCCGAGACTTTGGCCAAGATGAAAAATTTGAATTCAAAAATATTTATAAAAGGATTTCAAAAAAAAAAGAAGAGAAAAAGGGTTAAAATTCGAAATGGGCCTTGGGCCCATTAGCCTAAAGCTTGGTGGGCCAAGCTAGTCGGCCCATTAGGGCCCAAGAAGGGAGCTCGACCAGCCCAAAGGGAGTGGCTGGATGGGCCTAAGCCCAAGCCCAATCAATTTAAAAATAAAAATTACAAGTGGCAAATGGCAAGAGCATGCATTGGCCATTGGTGAGGTGAATCAATCATTGCATATGATGAGCTCTAGGGAGTATAAGAGGGATGAGGAGAGAGAGAGTGGCCGGTTCCTTGATCATTTGGCCGAGAAAGGGTGAGAGAGAGAGAGGGTGTTCGAGAGAAAGGGAGAGGAGCCAAGAGGGAAGGAGGCGGAGCCGAGGTGTGTTCGCCGTTCGACCGCCTAGTCCGACCACTGTACGCCGTCGTTCGCCGCCGTTTGTTCATCTTAGAGGCAAGTGGAGTCCTTAACTTCTCTTGCATGTTTGTTTTGTTGGTTGCATGTTCGGTTCTAGGTGTGATTTGTGCGAAAAACCAAGGTCAGAGTTGGTTATGTCCAAACCGTGTGACTGTTCTTGTTCGGTTTGTGGAAGTCAGTAGCTTGTTCGAGCTTGCATGTGTGTTTGGAGTTCGATTTTGGCTTCGGTATCTTCATGAAAGTTGAAGCTAACATCTTGTAGTATGACATAATGAAATTTCGTAGAAAACGATGAAGATTTGAGGGGTCAAAAGTTCTATTATACGGAGGCCCTAGATCTGCGAAATCTTCACTGACCTCTTGTTGATTTCTTGGTTGCATGTTGATTTCTGTTGGAGATCTCACTTTGTTGTCTTCATGGAAGTTGTAGGTAGCATCTTAAACTATAAAATACTCAAATTTGAAGAGAAATGAATGGGTATAGCCTAGTGAATCGGCTAGATCTTTGAGACGATTGATTCCGTTGAAATGTACCGAGACACCCGAGAATTCAAGGACTTAAAAGATGATCATACTTCGGTTATTTAACCTAGATCTCTTCATGAAACTTGTAAAGGACACCTTGATACATAACATACTCAAATTTCAGTGGAAACGAAAGAGAATAGATGGGTAAAACCTAAATATTTCGGAGATGTGCATTCTGGACGAAACGGTAGAGGTTCCAGAAGCTTCATAGAGTTGTATAAATTAATATATGAAGAATTTGGCTTAGAGTTCTTCATGAAAAATGCACGAAAATATGTTGGCTATCACCCTGTGAAATTTCGTAATTTTTGGAGGCCATATGAGTATTTTAATCGAATTTATTTGGAAACTGTGCAATCTGGCCATTATCCGAATGTCATGTTCTATTTTGTGGAAAATGTGAAATTAAAATTGGCCATGAATTTTGTATGAAATTGTGATTCTAATTGTTTGTTTAATGATTGTTTGAATATTATGATTTTGGGAAAATCATAAATATTGAATGAAATATTTATTTATGAAAATATAATAATAAAATAATAAAATAATAAAAAAATAATAAAATAATAAAAAAATAAAAATGGATTATTTTATTGGCCATGAATTCTATTGAATTTATTATGCATTGTTATATGACATTGGTGTATGTATGATCATGAATTGTGATGCATGTGTGTGAATCATATGCCATGTAATAATAAGATTAAAAGGATGGTGAATGTGGAAAATTGTATGTGAGTAAGAGGTTGTGGTGGAGGATGATGTCTGGTGGCCAAGTGGCATAATTCCAGAGGTTCCCTGGGAGTTTCAGGATGCCCGGAATGTGGGGGGCCGGAAGCCCTGTCGGAGGTCTTTGCCCGAAGGGAATGCCTTGCGACACCAGGATTGGGGTGCGGGATGCCTGGCTAGAAGGGTAAAGGCCGGAAGCCCTGTCGGAGGTTTCTGCCCGAAGGGAATGCCTCGTGATGCTAGTTGAGATGCGAGATGCCCGGAATGTGGGGGGCCGGAAGCCCGGTGGCCATGAGATGGCTAGAATGCTGGGAACCCTGTCGGAGGTCTTTGCTCGAAGGGATGATGATGAAATTGAAAATTGAGAATGGGTGATGTGGTGATCAAAATTAAAGAGAAAGATGAAAATTAAATGATATGATATGCATGATGATATGCATGACGATGATGATGATGTGATGTGATATGATGATCACCTATGATATGATATGCATGATGATATGCATGATGATGATGATGTGATGTGATGTGATGATCACCTATGATATGATATGCATGATGATATGCATGATGATGATGATGTGATGTGATATGATGATCACCTATGATATGATATGCATGATGATATGCATGGTAATGATAATGATATATGATGTGATATGATGATCATCCATGGTATGACGTGCATGATAAGATGCATGTTAATGATAATGATATATGAGATGCCATGATGATGATATGTATGCTATGATGATGCATGAATACGTATGACATCAAAAAGGTAAGCAATGCCTGCATCGTATGATGGTATGCATGGTGCATTGAGTTGTTATTGGATTTCCCTATCTGCTGAGTAGTTGTACTCACCCCTTTTGGGGATAACATTTCAGATTAGCAGTATGCCGCTACCTGCCGTCTCGTGCGGGGTATTCTATGGTCTACCGTCTGATGTAGAGGTAGAGTGTACGGAGATAGATTGTCCCTCTGTTCCCGGACCGACGTTTATCCGAGTGCGATGTCCTGGTGATGTATGATATCGGCCTGGTGGGGGCCCCGTCATACAAGAGTTCATTTCGTACACGTTCGACGGGATGGAGCGATGCGAGGGATGCTACCGCCGCCACCACCCGATGCACCGGGTTGGGTGTGAGACTCCGCGCGTGATGAGTAGGAGCTGGATATCTTTTGATGTAGATAGTCGACGCTTCGATGGGAGGGTGTTGTGCAGCATGATGTTAGGGGTCGAGGTTTCTTTTTGAGATTTTAGGTAGGACATGGCAGAGTCCTAACCTTTCTTGTTTTTGTACCGACCCAAAGGAAACCCCATCTTGCTTTATATATGTATGTAAGCCAAGCGTCGAAGTTGTTTATAAAATCATGATGTTTAGCTGGTGTGTATTTGTATCATGGATCGGTAGGGGGATAGATGGCGATGTGAAATTTGCTTCCGCTATGAGTCGCGCATGGGACCGCTTTTTTAAAAAAAAAAAAAAAACCTGTGATTAATGACATTTGTTTTAAGTAAAAGATAGAAATAGGTAATAAGATGTAACATCGGCACTGGTAACGACCTGCGAAGGGTTCGGGGTGTTACATATTAGCATAACCCAAGTCCCTGAACCTAGGTATTTGGTTGAATAGGAGTCGAGGGAACACTCCTGACCCTTGATTAAGTTTTCTAACCGATCCCCAAAAACGAGGCTAGTGGCAACTTCCATCTCATTTCTAGGTGTCTTAAACAACTAGACTGTATAAATGAAGTCATCGTGAGGGGTATGAACCTTACGAAAAGGTTCACAATTGTGATTTAGCATACTCAAGATGGTGAAACCAATAAAGATGAAGTGATGTCATATTTGGTGGATGCACATTTCGAGAGGGCTGTCATGGTTGTTAAAAATACCCTTAAATTCACATTTACGTCTAGATTCCTTTCGACCTTAAAACCGTCGATTGAGACATACTACGATGTCGAGGTAGGGTCACGACACCTTCTACTGTCACGTGGGATGTGAGCTTGGGAAAGCTCACGATCACGATTAAGTGGACTCACACGGGGTTTGTCTAAGGGGTAAGGTGATGACATCCCTATGGTTGAGAACCATAAGGGAACTTTCGTGGTCAAGTATCCCTAAATTTCTAGAATTGCAAGGATATGTTCCCTTGACTATACGAGGGAAACTTTTGAAATCAAAGTTGAAAGAAAATTGTAAACCAAACAAGCTTTGTTTAGCACGGGGGTTCATTTCTAGAATTGCGACTAACTTTTTAGGCATTCTAATGGGCAGGGCCACTTTTAAATTCTAAAGAAGGTGGTCACTTTTTGGAGGTTTTGTACTCCTGAAATTGATCTCCCATGGATAGGTGAAATCTTCTTCAAAGATCCTGCAAAATGAACAAACATGCAGATGCAATATGTATGCATGAGATGCATGATGCAAATATCCTAAAGTGGCTCGGATTCAATCCAAAAGTGGCTCAAAGGTCTTTTACATCACTCATTGATAATTTCTTGACAGCATCAGTATTAACATAAAATTGATTGGGCTAATGGATTACTAAGCCTAAACTTAGCTTGGGGTCTCCCATGCCCATACCAATTTGCGACTTAGGTTCAAGTTCTTAACATGCAATTGATTTTTAATAGGAGTCGCCGCTAATCTATTTTTGGTGGGTCGATTAGAAACTCAAGTAAAGTAACGGGAGATTTACTTTACTCCTGGTTTACAAGCAGCACGATCTTACCAATCTGAGAGGTCTTTAATAGGGACTATGATGTGGGCTTGGTCAACGGCTTAACAAAGGGACTCTTTGAGTCAAGGCAATTGAAAGAACAATTTTGTAATTATCTCCAGGTTTACAAGTCAAGAACCCTGTAAAATGAGAAAGAAATAATCTTGCTCGCACTTTTTCGAGAAATGCTTATAAACATATGAACTCCCATGTTGATTCAAGTGCCCTAATTTGAAGAGACTTTGTAAGGGACGTAACATAAGCTCAAAATATGTGTAAAGGGTGAGAGTTGATGATCATCTTAGCATTGTCGCCGGTCTTCTTCACCAGGGATTATCTTGGCAATGTGCCCCACTAACTATAAAAACTCAGTATTTGTGCTATTTGAATAATGCTCCATTAGGGATACAACCTTTTACAACCGATTGTCACCTATCTTGACTCTTTTTTTTTTTTAATCTATGGGCATTGGCTTTACTTTTACTAGGCACACCACTTTTTCATGCCCCTAATTCTCATTCAATTTTTCTTCACTTCTTTTTTCATGGGCATTAGCCTTACTTTTACTAGGCACACTACTTTTTCATGCCCCTTAATTCTATTGAATGACCATATGGTGTTTTTAACATTTGGAGTTTTGGGAGCTCTTCCTCTTCTATCAGCACTCCAGACCATACTGTTTAAACAATTGCCTTTTGCATTGCCCTAGTGTGGGGGATGATCACTAATTGGGTTTAAAGAAATGAAATTGAAGGCTCAAGTGGGCTATACAAAGGATATAAGTATGTAAGATAGAGAAAGAAATGCTCTTCATCATCCTAAGGCACTTAAATTACCACATGAGTTCAATGTAATAGCATGACTTGAAGATTAATGCAAGTGAGAGCAAGAAAAGTTCTTTCCATTTTCTTCACCTTATAGTGTTGTCTTACCTCCAAATTGCCCCGATGTGGGGTGGTTCTTGACAAGGATAATTTGAAAAGAATCTCCACAAGTGTATGGGGTTCAAAGGGGTTGAGCAATGGATCACTTGTAGTGTTTGAGATAGAGAAATGAACCGGCTCTCATCACTTTGGCCATCGCACATTTCGCAAGAAAACTCTTTACCTTGCAGATATGGAACTTCCTATACTCATCTCACAAGTGCATAAGTAGGGAACTGTGTATAGGATAGGGTTTGCCTTTCATCATCCTAAGACATCTCATTTAGCATTTTTAAGCATTTGATGTCACTTTATTAAATTGTCCATCTCGAGTAATCTCCACATGAAATTGGCGAGTTAAATAGGTAAAACCACTATCAAAATTCTCTTTTCAAAAGAGTTAAGCATGAAAAGCTTTGTGACCATACTCAAAACATGGTTTTAAGCCTTCATATAAGGGATTGCCTCACAAAGGGACTGCCTCCTTGGGTTGCCCCTATCAATCAAGATCAAAAATCCGATCTTTGATTTGATAAATACTCCCCTCTTGCTTTTGCCCTTGAACAAGAGAACGTGCATGAATATGATACTATGCAACATCAAAGTAAATTCAAATTGCACATCCATTTTCGCTTAGATCGAGATTTTATCTCAGTCATGTCACTACTAGAATTGTAATGCCCCCAATTCATCATCTGCAAGGAAAAGAACAAAGTGTCATCTCCCAAAATTAATTATGTTCAAGGATGAGATGTACCTCTTTCACCAAAGATGGATGGTCCTCTTTTACTTGCCCCTCATTTTCTCATTAATGTGCAAGAATGAAAATTCCGTCAAGCATGTAAATGTAAAACACTTTGCTTGGCTTTTCAAGATGGATATTTCAAGTGGTATTGAGATGTGACCCATATTAACTTCTGTGTTCTCAAACTTGTTGAGCAACGCTTGAGCCAATTGATCTATCATTGCAATATGATGTGCCTTTTTCAGATGCTTTCTCATCGGGCCAATAAAGTAATGCTCTGAAACATAAAATAAATGAGTTAGAAAATTAAACAGGGCTAACCCAATGCATGCTTTTGGAAATGGCTTGAAAAATGATTTTTGCTTATTCTCTTTTTTTTTTTTTTTGGAATTTTTTTGGATGAGGAAGTATGAAGAAGCCCAGTCCTGAGAATTTTCCTTGGATGATATTTTTTTTAATTGTTAGATATTGTCACCGGGCTGGTCTGGTGTACCCCATCATGTCCTCAAAACAAAACTTGTAATTTTATTGATATTCATTAATCGAATTACATTTATTGGAATGAAAAATGTGATATTCAAGCACTAAAAAAAAGCGAAATAGAAGAAATTGAAACCAATTCCCACGCAGGGGAAGATGCAACTCAACATGCCCCTAATTAAATAAGGAAAGTGAACTACTTAGGACCATCAATCATGTGTGCTTGAGTTCTTCACCCTCCTTGGTCTTGTGATGCGAACCCTCCAGGTCAAAGATTCTTCCTTCCAAATATGTCACTAGTCTCTTCATGGTGGTATCAAACTCGGCTACCTCAGGAAAATGAGATTGTTCAAAAGTCCTCTTGGCTCTCTCTTCTTCGAGTCACAATTTCTCACTGAAGATAGAGTATCTATGTCATCACAGCACTTTTGCTTGACGAGGTAAGCTACAGTAGCAGACAATTCATCGACTTGACTTTGGAGGCGTGCAATTCACTTGTTCTTGTCATTGTCAATATCAACGATACGGTTCAGCAACTCGTTTTGATCCATCATTTTAGCTCTTGATCATGTACGGATGGGTGAGTGAGATCGCTCCATAATCACCTATTTTGAGGAAATGAACACATGTATAAGCACAAGATGCAAATAGGGAACTGGTCCATGACAACAATCTATTTTTTTTTAGTCACGAAAAGTCCACACATGAAGAGAATTTCCTAAAAATGGACTAGGAAAATAAAGATATGAGATGCCCTAGCATGGAATGGAAAATAAGGATATCGAATTCCTAAACATGAACTAGGAAAAGCAAAAGTTTGAACCCTAATAAGAACAATAAACACATGAATAGAAAACAAATTCTCAAAAAAAATTTGTGTTGTTTTTCAAATGATTCATTCCACGGCAATTTCCTCATTTCATTTCTGATTGACAAAGGAATTAGATCAAATGACTAACCTAGATTGTCATGGACAGACCAAAAGTATGACAAAGTAAGTAAATTGCATAGTAAAGGGATAGGAGACTTACTTCACCAAAGGAAATTGACGGCAACCACATAGACATGCACATGAGATGTGGGGCTCGATTTCTACTCTAAACAGGCTTAACAAGGTGAAGCCACAAGGATGATCGGACTAGCCGCAGGCGTGCAGACTAAGTCGGGTCGTCATGACTCCAGCTTGGTCAAAGGGCTGACCTGGGTCGTGAGCATGTAGACCGAGATGGGTACTCTTGACACTAAAAAGAAACTTTAGAATTGAGGTGGTTGACTCATACCTCGGGCATGCGTTCGAAGTGGTATCCATTTCAATACCATCCTAGATAACCCTATGCGGCCCAGGTCCGGTATTAGGTTGTGTGTGCAAAAGTGTAGTGTAAATGTATAGGCATGTACAACAGCTTATATCAAACAACACTCCATATATGAAAATAAACCATACATTCATACACCTCCCTCAAAAACCAAAGTTAGCAAACACTTCCCCTTATACCTCCCATCCTGCAAGAATATTTAACACCTTAAATGTTAGGGAGGTACTTGAGATCCTCACTGCCAAACAAAAATATTCTTTTTCAAATAGAAGAGAAAACTAGCCTAAGTCCACTAAGAGTTTTAACTCAAGTCCCCAATGGAGTCGCCAAGTTGTCATGACATAACCTTGGGTGAATCACCTAGGGTTGGGCTAATGGATTACTAAGCCTAAACTTAGCTCGGGCTCTCCCAAGCCCATGTCAATTCGCGACTTAGATTCAAGTTCTTAACATGCAATTAATTTTTAATTAGGAGTCGCTATTAATTTATTTTTGGTGGGTCGATTAGAAACTCAAGTAAAGTAACATGAGATTTACTTTACTCCTACGAACCAGGGATTATGAGTTCGGGGACTTGCTTAAGCTAGATTTCTCTAACGCCCTTTCGATGCCTTTCTCTTTTATTTCGAAAAAATGTTTTGTAGGCAGCTTGAATTTATTTTAATTTACTTCCCTAACATGTGAGGTGATCATGCAAGTGTGCAAACCACCAATTTAACACAAAAAAAAAATAATAAATAAATTATGAGACTTACCTCATAGCAATGAAAGCATCTAATTTGAATTTTGGCTTCCAAATCCAACTTAACGAATGGCAGCTTGTGGATCACGATAGAGACTCGACATGGCTCGAGGATGGGTCGCTGGGTGGTGGGCAGGCGAGGGTGGTGGGTCGCCGTCGCCAAAGCTCGGCAAGGGGGTAGCGATGTGCGGCGGGGGAGTTGGAGTTGCTTGGGGCTATAGCGTTTGAGGCAGATGGGTGGCGGTGGCTGGCGGAGCTAAGCGGGCTCAAGCTATTGGCGGTTACTACGATGGCAAGCAGTGGCATCAAGCGAGGGAGGCATGGTAACAAAGGTGATGGCAACGGAGGCATGCTACTCTAGCGGACTGGCAGCGCAACTTCGGGTAGAGGTAGCGGCGAGCGTGGCGATGGAGGCATGCTAGCAAAAGCGTCGAGGACGGTGGGTGGACCGACGAGCATAGATAGTGTCACAACTTCAGAGGTGGTGGCGCGGCGAGGTGGACGGCCACCGGAGCTCAACGAGCTCGCTGCGAGGCATCGCAAGGGAAGATCAACGATGGTTGGCAAGGTTGCAGCGAAGTAGTGGTGGCGGAGCGGCAGCGGTAGAGGCACGATGGTGAGCGCGAGACGGTGCGGGCGTGGTGACTAGTGTAGGCGCGGTGGGCAGCAACGGACACCGATGGGGACCTCACGAAGAAGATGAACAGTGCTTCATCTTTTTTTCTTTTTCTCTCAGCCTCATGTCCTCTCACATCTCTCTCTCCTATCCCCTGTACTTTTCTACCTTCTTTTTGCTGACCTTGACTTTCCCCTCAAAAGCTTTTTTCTTCTTTTTTTTGTGTTGTTTTCCCAAAAGAACGAAGGAAAAGCCCCCCCTCTTTTCATCTGTATGCAAGCCAATTTATCAGTGAGGGACTGAAGCTTTTATCAACATACACAAAGATCTCCTCCCGAATATTCTCCACCGATTTTATCACATATTGCCAAAGATTCAAGATTGTAATAAGATTTTTTTCAAATTTCAAATCTTGCAAAGATGAGCTCGTAATATCTCCCCAAGAATATTGAAAAATCCACCGTCATATCACCGAAAATATCAAATCTCCATTTATCACAAAAAAAATAACGGGCTCGAGCTAATTTGCTCTCTTCATGGGCTTAGTCCAACTCTTCAAATTAAAGCTCAAAACTACCAATTCAAACCCATTTATCACCAGTCTGATGCAAATGCAATAATAAAAAAATGCTCCCAAAACTATATGCTACGCAATTCAATTATAATATATATATATATATATATATATATATATATATATATATTTATGGGTAAAATTAATCCCCTAATTTTAATGCAATAAGCAAATGACTAGGCCATCAAAATTTAGGTGTCAACAACCACTTCCACAGATCCATTCATTTGTAGGCGATAAGGAGACGAATTTGTGGCAACCCCGATTCGCTTGAGGTCGCCACAAGTGATCTCTTTTAATTACTCAATCTCATATAACTTCACAGACTGATACCCTTTGACTAGAGATTTTTTTTTTTTTTTGAAAACGCTCCCAGCGCAGCTTATTAGCAGAAGCATAAACAAGTCTCACTGTCCCTTACTCCAATAACAATAATGCAATGCACACCTACTACGCACTAGAAGAAAAGATAAAGCCGATTTACTCTTATTTATATTTTCATGATGGACATTAAGGTCGATACAACAAAAAGGCCAAGGTTTTAACTATACTTGGCTATCACTCAAAAGAGGACTCGACCCTACATCGAACATGTATAAACCCTCCATCCACAAGCGTTGGCTATCCGACATAGATGTGCTCCGTACACTCCACATCAACATCAGTAGGTATGCCATAGTAAGTATCACGTGCAATTGGTCGCAAAGGTATCTTTCTAATCTGAAATGTTAATCCCCAAAAGGAGTGAGTACAACCACTCAGCAGTAAAGATCCACCAAACTACTCAACGTGTCAAACATAATAATCATGGTATCAAGAACAAAACACTTATCATTCATGCATTCAAGCATACCTTACCTTGTAGTCATACATATATCACCATATAACATGCATAATTCACCATACACTTGCACTTATATCATCAGGTAGTCATGCATGTATCATTATGCAATGTGCACATACCACTATGCACTCCTCATTAAAAAGCCATGCATATATCATTATGCAACGTCCACATCCCACCATGCACTCATCATTAAACAACCATGCCATATGTACACATCCATGCGCATGATTCAATTCTCGATCTTTATATTTCAAATAGATCACATCATTTTCTTCCCAGGGACCAATGTTTGCATCCCACAATTTATCGCTTGCATCCCACCTGGCATCACGAGGAACCTCCGGCACACACCTCCGAGCATTTGGCATACACACTCCGGGCATCTCATACCCCAACTAGCATCATAAGTTATCCCCTCGGCACATACCTCCGAGGCTTCCGGCACCCCCCACCCTCCGGGCATCTCGAAACTCCCGAGGACATCCGGCACACACACTCTGGGCATCCCGACACTCCCGAGGCATCGTCGGCTCACACCTCTGGTGGTCTTGTTATTATCTCAATTTATATTCACACATGTGTCTCAATTTCAACATGGCATTTGATGCAATAATTATCAAGGGTCTCAACCAACATTTCATGCCATATAACATGCCATATGTCATCACATATGCAGCAAAATCAACCACTCAAAGTATTTCATCACATGGATAAATTCATTTATTTTTCAAAACACATCAATTTTTTTGGATAAATCAGAATGCATTTCTCTAGTTAAAACTCTAGGAAAATTAGTAAACGATATTAATAAATTCTGAAAACTTGACACATTATAGAAGAGATCTAACAGCAGATATCTCATGAATAACACCATATCAAAATAATCCCACACAAAACAGTACGGTCCATGCATCACAGTTTTCAAAACTTCAATATTTAAACTTGCACAGTTTCGGAAGAAATTTAAATTAAATACTCAAATGAACTCCAAAAATTCTGAAATTTTGATATGCCATAGAAAAGTCCTAAAGGTACATATCTCATGCAGAAATAGAAACCCAAATCATTTTAGATTAATGGATATAAAAGATTATTTCCCCCTCTCGGTGTCGTTTTTTTTCCCAGATTGTCTTCTTCCAAAGGAAACTCATCTCACCGACCTACATAAGTTAGTTTCTTCTAAATTTTCAGTATATTATTCCTCAGAGTATTACCTATAACTTTCATTAAGGACACATGATAAAATTTTAACTGTATGATTTTATAAAAATCACGAAATCATACTAGGTCGAGGTAGCGTTTTTCCCAGATCCAGTGTCTTCAAAGAACAACGATTTTACCGACTTATTTTTGTTCATTTCCTCTAAAATTTTGATATGTTCTACCTCAAGAAGTAAAATAAACCTTTCATTAAGAGATTAAAGTGATATTTTCACAAGAAAGTTACTTTACAGACCACGAAATCTCTAAAGGTCAGCAAAACGAATTCTAGATCTAATTTCTGCAAGGAAAAACCATTTCACTAACCATTACTTGTTCATTTTGTCTCAAATTTTAGTATGTTGTTCCTGAAGATGTTCTCTATAACTTTTGTGAAAAAATCAAAACAATATTCCAACTAAAAAGTTGCATGCAGCACACAATCTCATGGATGGTTGGACTGGTCTTTCTAGAAACAGCATGCTAGGCCAACGAATCTCTCTTCAAAGCTCCGAAATTTCATCCCATCTACCACAACCAAAATTTACCATCTTCTACACACACAACACAGCAATGCAAGGGGTAGGTTTTGGGACTTCACTTGCCTCAAATCAAAGGAAAACACAACAGAAATGACGGGACTAGGCGATGCAACAATGGTCTTCTTCTTCTTCTTCCTCTCGCATGCCCGCTTCCTCTCTTTCCCTCTTCCTCTATCTCGGTTTCCCTTTCTCTCTCGGACGACACTCTCTCCTTCTCTTGGTCGATTCCCCCTCATCAATCTGCCTCCCTCTCTTTAATTTTCTTCCCCTACAATCATTTGCAATCATTTGATCGCATGTAGCCGCCCAAGGAAGACAATGGGGGCAGCCACACTTGGCTTCTCCTCCATGCCACTTGGCGATTCACATGCAAAGCTTAAGGGCTTCAAGGCTGGGTCGGCCTTGGGCCTTCATGGGCCGGTCGACTAGGGGGTGGCGTGGGCTGGTTGGACGGTCTTTGGGCCTAAAAATCAGCCCACCCTCTCCTATTCCGATTCCATTAAATCCTCATTTAAATAAACACCTAACTTCAACTTATAAGCCAACAAAACTTTGTAATTTAAATCAATAAAATTCTACTTATAAAGTGCACCACCAAGAATAAGATTTTCATATCAATTTGCACCTTAATAATATCCTTGGGTCACTTGTAGACACATCTCCATCCAAACAATCGTCCATTACAATGCTCGGCCTTAAATTAATTGAAATTCATTGATTCAATGGCTAATACAAAATCCAATGGCACTTCCATTACCTAATCATGGTTCATGATACTCCAAAGGTTGTCATGAGATTTTAGGATGCCACAATTCTCCCCTCCTTAGAGAATTTCATCCTCGAAATTAGACATTATCTATGTCTCCTCAAACAAGTGAGGGTACCTTTCCCTCATCTCGTTTTCACTCTCCCATGCTGCTTCCTCCACATCATGATGTCGTCATAATATCTTAGCCAAAGGAATCTTCTTAGTCCTAAGAACTTGCTCCTTTCGATCCAGTACTTGCATAGGCTCTTCGATGTATCTCACTTTCTCATCTACTTTGATGGCTTCATGATCGAGTATGTGACCAGGATCCGGTCGGTACTTTCTCAGCATCGACACATGAAAGACATCATGTAAATTTCCCAATTTAAGAGGCGGCGTTAAACGATACGCTGCATCCCCTACTCTTTCAAGTATCTCAAAAGGTCCAACAAATCTAGGGCTTAACTTACCCTTCATTCCAAATCGAGATATTGCTTTCATTGGAGATACTTTAAGGAATACATGATCTCCCACATTAAACTCTAAAGGCCTTCTACGCCTATCTGCATAGTCTCTTTGTCGGTTCTGGGCTATCTTAAGTCCTTTCCTGATTGTCTCGATCGCTTCTGTAGTAACTTGTACTATCTCAAGTCCTGTCAGTTTTCTTTCACCTATTTCATTTCAACAGATAGGGGTCCTACACCTTCTTCCATATAATGTCTCATACGGAGCCATGCCTATACTTTTTTGAAAATTATTGTTATAGGCGAACTCTATTAGGTGTAAATTCTCACCCTAATTTCCTTTAAAGTCAATGAGACATGCTCTTAGCATATCTTCTAGAGTCTGAATCACTCTTTCTGTTTGTCCATCTGTTTGAGGATGAAAAACAGTACTAAATTGAAGCTTTGTCCCTAAGGCATTTTGAAGACTTCGCCAAAAATTTGAAGTAAATCTAGAGTCTCGATCAGAGGTGATCGTTACAGGAATACCATGTAAGCGTATTACCTGGCTTACATACATCTTAGCAAGTTTACTCATCGAGTAGTCCACGCGGATAGTTAGGAAATGAGCAGACTTCGTCAAACGATCCACTATCACCCAAATCGAATCGTGACCATTTGATGTCATTGGCAGTCCTTGCACAAAGTCCATCGTTACATGCTCCCATTTTCATTTTGGTATATCCAATGGTCTCAATAGTCCTGTAGGTTTGCGGTGTTCCGCCTTCACTTGCTAACACGTTAAACATTGAGAAACATGCTTAGCTATATCCTTCTTCATGCCATTCCACCAAAATTGCTGACGCAAAATCCTGTACATCTTTGTACTTCCCGGATGAATACTATAGTTACTCCTATGTGCCTCCGACAAAATTTCCCTCTTCACTTCTTCATTGTTGGGAACACAAAGTCGTCCTTGGCATCTTATCACACCATCTTCAGAGACTTGAAATTCTGGTCTTTTCTCTAAAGACAATGCATCTTTTACTTTCATAATCTCCAGGTCAGATCCTTGCGGGATCTTAATTTTCTGAATAATTTTGGGTTCAATCCTTAATGCAGTAAGCATACCAGTAAGGTGGTCCATTTCCAATTTAAAGTTTGAATCCACAATAGACTTTAATAGATTCCACTCCGTTATTCTTAAACTAGCCATGTCCATAGCTGACTTTCGACTAAGGGCATTTGCCACCTTATTTGCCTTTCCTGGATGGTATCGTATTTCACAGTCATAATCTTTCAATAACTCTATCCACCTCCTTTGTCTCAGTTCAATTCCTTTTGTGAAAACAGATATTTTAGGCTCTTACGGTTTGTATAGATTTCAAACTTTTCTCCATGCAGATAGTGTCTCCATATCTTCAAAGCAAACACTATAGCTGCCAATTCTAAATCATGCGTTGGGTAATTCAGCTCATGAGATTTCAATTGCCTCGATGCATAGGCTATGACCTTGCCATGTTGCATCAAAACACATCCCAGTCCTTTGTGAGATGCATTATTATATACTGTACCATCAGATCCAAACGGTATAGTCAGGATTGGAGCCGAAGTCAATTTTCTTTTAAGTTCCTGAAAGCCCTTTTCACATTCCCCACTCCATTCAAATCTAACATTCTTTCGAGTCAATTTCGTTAAGGGGCTTGCCAATAGTGAAAACCCTTCAATAAATCTTCTATAATAACCAGCCAATCCTAAGAAACTCTGTATCTCAATGGGTGTTGTCAGTCTCGGCCAATTTATTACCATCTCAACTTTCACCGGGTCCACTGAAATTCCTCCTCCTAACAGCACGTGTCCTAAAAATATTATCCGGTCCAGCCAAAATTCACACTTGCTGAATTTGGCATACAACTTATGATCTCTTAGAGTTTGCAAAACTATGTTAAGTGTTGCTCATGCTCTTCAGGTCATTTAGAATATACCAAGATATCATCAATGAAAACAATTACAAATTGATCCAAATAAGGCTTAAATATCCTATTCATCAGATCCATGAATGCGGCTGGTGCATTCGTCAATCCAAAAGGCATTACTAAGAACTCATAATGTCCATAACGAGTCCTAAATGCAGTCTTAGAAATGTCTTCTTTCTTAATCCTTAAGTGATGGTATCCCGATCTCAAGTCAATCTTAGAAAAGACTAAACTTCCTTGCAATTGGTCAAATAAATCATCAATCCTAGGCAAAGGATACTAATTCTTTATAGTTACTTGATTAAGCTGTCTATAATCAATACACAAACGCATCGACCCATCATTCTTTTTCACAAACAAGACTGGTGCACCCCAAGGTGAAGCACTTGGCCTAATGAATCCTTTGTCAAGCAACTCTTGTAGTTGCACCTTCAACTCCTTCAACTCGACTAAGGCCATCCTATACGAGGCTTTCAATATAGGTCCTATTCCAGGCATTAGTTCAATTTCAAACTCAATCTCCCGCTCTGGTGGTAATCCAGGCAACTCCTCAGGAAACACAACCTGAAATTCCCTGACTACTTGAATCTCACCAATTTCAGCCTCTTTCTTAGTAAGGTCTCTTACCACCGCTAGGTATCCTTGACATCCTTCATCAAGTAGTTCACAAGCTTCTACCATCGAAATAATGGCTATAAAGGGGTTTATCTGACCTCCGAAAAATTCGAGACTAAATTGATCAGGCAACACGAACTGGATCACTTTCCTATAGCAATCCACCTTAGCCCTATGCTTATGAAGCCAGTTCATCCCTATAATAACATCGAAGTCATACATAGCCATTACGACTAAGTCTATTTCCATATCTGGCTCTCCTATAGTTATCTTACATTTTGCACACATCATCGTAGACAATACAATATTTTTTAAAGGCGTGAAAACACAAAGAGGCGTCTCAAGAGGTGTAGTTTCTATTTAACTCAATTGCCTACATCTTTAAGATATAAATGAATGTGTAGCACCTGTGTCAAACAATGCATATGCCTTCTTGCCATTTATGAAAATCGTACCTGATGTAACATTTCTAGAAGCTTCCGCTTCCTCTTGGGTAACCGCATACGTCCTTCCTTGTGCTGGTGGCCTCTAAGGATTCCTTGGTAGGTTTGGTCTAACAGCACTTTGTTGTGCCTGTCGCACCAAGCCAACACTCATTTGCGACCTTTCTTGTGGGCAGTTTCTCTTAAGGTGACCCACTTGTCCACAACCATAACATCTCAGTCGTCCATTGCAAGGTCCTGGGCCATGCCACCCATCACACCTTCGACAAACATCAGGCTGATAAGGTGCTTTCCCTATATTCAGGCTATCCTTAGCTCTTCCAAAATTTTCAAAATTGTTCTTTTTCTTCACATTCCAAGTCTGACCTTGACCAGAATAGGGTCTCTTACCCTTTCTGATATCACTAAAGCTCAACTGTCTCTTAAACTCTGATCGCTTTCTTACCAGCTCTTGCTCCACTAATTGTGCCCTTTCATAAATCTCATGATAATCCCTTATGTTCAAAGGCACCAGTTGTTTCCTAATATCAGTTCTCAATCCTTTCAGAAATCTCTTAGCTTTCTCCTCACAATCCTCAATCAATCTGGGAGCATACCTAGACAATTCAAAAAAATTTGCCTCATATTAATCCACTGTCAGCTCCCTTTGTTCCAATTGAACAAATTCAGTGATCTTCCTATCCTTAGCACAGTCAGAGAAATGCTTCCTATTGAAAGCTCTAACAAACTCTTCCTAGTTCACATCAATACTTGGTGGAAAGATCGTATCCCTCAAAGCTCTCCACCAATACTTTGCATTTCCCTCCAGCTGGTACTCTGCCAAAATTATTTTCTCAGCATCACTGCAATCCAACAACCGGAAAATTCGCTCCATTCCATCAATCTAATGCTCCGCCTCCTCAAAACTTTCCATTCCACTAAACTTAAGTGGTTTCAATTTCAGAAATCGTTCCACCAGTCCTTGAGGGCGACGTTCCATTCCGGGCTGTTGCTGTGCTTGCCTCTCCATCAGATTTCCAATATTGGCCAATGCCTGTAGGATGTCTTCCATTCGGGGTTTAGCCCTTGTAACAGAGGCTTCAGCCCTTGATGGATGAGCACTTCCAGCTTGCACCATAACTTTCCTGCAATTTCCAAGCATTGCCTCAGGAATAATCTGAGACTCATTGTCTCCATTCAAAGCAACTACTACTATATAAGTAACATAAACATGTTACTGGCACCTAAAGATAACTCATGATAACTACTAGGGATCTATGAGTGAATACCCTTCACCCATTATTCAAAGTTAACCAATTATTCCATTTAATACCCTATGGTGTGCATTGTCATCATGTTCCTCAATTTCCAAATGAGGCTCCTTATCACTCCAATCTATAACCATTGCTCTGATACCAAAGCCACTGTGGCACCCCCGATTCACTTGAGGTTGCCACAGGTGATCTTTTTAATTACTCGATCTCATATAACTTCATAGACTGATACCCTTTGACTAGAGGTTTTTTTCTTTTTTTGAAAATGGTCCCAGCGCAGCTTATTAGCAGAAGCATAAACAAGTCTCACCGTTCCTTACTCCAACAACCATAATGCAATGCACACCTACTACGCACCAGATGAAAAGATAAAGCCGATTCACTCTTATTTATATTTTCATGACGGACATTAAGGTCGATACAACAAAAAGGTCAAGGTTTTAACTATACTTGGCTATCACTCAAAAGAGGACTCGACCCTACATCGAACATGTATAAACCCTCCATCCACAAGCGTCGGCTATCTCCAAAAATTGTCAGCTCCCATTAGCTATATATGCCATCACACCTAATCCGGTGCATCGGGCGGCAGCGGTGGTAGTATCCCTAACATCACTCCATCGCATCGAACATGGACAAACCAAAAACTCCTGAATGACCGGGCCATCAGCAAGACCCACGTCGTACATCACCAATACTCGGACTCGAACAAACACTAAATCAGGGGCACCGAAACAGATGTGCTCCGTACACTCCACATCAACATCAGTAGGTATGCCATAGTAAGTACTGCGTGCAACTGGTCGCAAATGTATCTTTATAATCTGAAATGTTAATCCCCAAAAGGGGTGAGTACAACCACTCAGCAGTAAAGATCCACCAAACTACTCAATGCGTCAAATAGAACAATCATGGTATCGAGAATAAAACACATATCATTCATGCATTCAAGCATACCTTACCTTGTAGCCATGCATATATCACCATATAACATGCATAATTCACCATACACTTGCACTTATATCATCAGGTAGTCATGCATGTATCATTATGCAATGTGCACATACCACCATGCACTCCTCATTAAATAGCCATGCATATATCATTATGCAATGTGCACATCCCACCATGCACTCATCATTAAACAACCATGCCATATGTACACATCCATGCGCTTGATTCAATTCTCGATCTTTATATTTCAAATAGATCACATCATTTTCTTCCCAGGGACCAATGTTTGCATCCCACAATTTATCGCTCGCATCCCACCTGGTATCACGAGGAACCTCCGGCACACACCTCCGGGCATCCGGCACACACACTTCGGGCATCTCGTACTCCAACTAGCATCACGAGGTATCCCCCCGGCACATACCTCCGAGGCATCCGACACCCCCACACTCCAGGCATCCGGCACACACACTCTGGGCATCCCGACCCTCTCGGGGCATCGTCGGCTCACACCTCCAACGGTCTTGTTATTATCTCAATTTATATTCACACATGTGTCTTAATTTCAACATGACATTTGATGCAATAATTATCAAGGGTCTCAACCAACATTTCATGCCATATAACATGCCATATGTCATCACATATGCAGAAAAATCAACCACTCAAAGTATTCCATCACATGGATAAATTCATTTATTTTTCAAAACACATCAATTTTTCGAATAAATCAGAATGCATTCCTCTAGTTAAAACTCTAGAAAAATTAGTAAACGATATTAATAAATTATGAAAACTTGACACATTATAGACGAGACCTAAAGGTAGATATCTCATGAATAACACCATACCAAAAGAATCCCACACAAAATAGTACAGTCCATGCATCACAGTTTTCAAAACTTCAATATTTCAACTTGGACAGTTTCGGAAGAAATTTAAATTAAATACACAAATGAACTCCAAAAATTCTGAAATTTTGATATGCCATAGACAAGTCCTAAAGGTACATATCTCATGAAGAAATAGAAACCCAAATTGTTCTAGATTAATGGATATAGACGATTATTTCCCCCTGTTCTCGGTGTCATTTTTTTCCCAGATTGTCTTCTTCCAAAGGAAACTCATCTCACTGACCTACATAAGTTCGTTTCTTCTAAATTTTCAGTATGTTATTTCTCAGAGTATTACCTATAACTTTCATTAAGGACACACAATCAAAATTTAACCATATGATTTTATAAAAATCACGAAATCATACTAGGTCAAGGTAGCGTTTTTCCCAGATCCAGTGTCTTCAAAGAACACCGATTTCACCGACCTATTTTTGTTAATTTCCTCTAAAATTTTGATATGTTCTACCTCAAGAAGTACACTAAAACTTTCATTAAGAGATCAAAGTGAGATTTTTACAAGAAAGTTACTTTACAGACCACGAAATCTCTAAAGGTCAACACAACGAATTGCAGATCTAATTTCTCCAAGGAAAAACCATTTCACTAACCAGTACTTGTTCGTTTTGCCTCAAATTTTAGTATGTTGTTCCTCAACATGTTCTCTATAACTTTTGTGAAGAAATTGAAACAAGATTCCAACTAAAAAGTCACATGCAGCACACAATCTCATGGATGGTATTTAGTATGCTAGGCCAACGAATCTCTCTCCAAAGCTCCGAAAGTTCATCCAATCTACCACAACCAAAATTTGCCATCTACACACACAACACAGCAATGCAAGGTGTAGGTTTTAGGACTTTACTTGCCTCAAATCGAAGGAAAACACAGCAGGAACGATGGGACTAGGCGACGCAACGACGGTCTTCTTCTTCTTCTTCCTCTCGCACGCCTGCTTCCTCTCTTTCCCTCTTCCTCTCTCTCGGTTTCCCTTTCTCTCTCGGACGACACTCTCTCCCTCTCTTGGTCGATTCCCCCTCATCAATCCGCCTCCCTCTCTTTAATTTTCTTCCCCTACAATCATTTGCAATCATTTGATTGCATGTAGCCACCCAAGGAAGCCAATGTGGGCAGCCACACTTGGTTTCTCCTCCATGCCACTTGGCGATTCACATGCAAAGCTTAAGGGCTTCAAGGCTGGGCCGGCCTTGGGCCTTCATGGGCCGGTCGACTAGGGGGTGGGGTGGGCTGGTTGGACGGTCTTTGGGCCTAAAAATCAGCCCACCCTCTCCTATTCCTATTCCATTAAAGCCTCATTTAAATAAACACCTAATTTCAACTTATAAGCCCACAAAACTTTGTAATTTAAATCAATAAAGTTCTACTTATAAAGTGCACCACCAAGAATAAGATTTCCATATCAATTTGCACCTTAATAAGATCCTTGGGTCACTTGTAGACACATCTCCATCCAAACAATCGTCCATTACAATGCTTGGCCTTAAATTAATTGAAATTCATTGATTCAGTGGCTAATACAAAATCCAATGGCACTTCCATTACCTAATCGTGGTTCATGGTACTCCAGAGGTTGTCATGAGAGTTTAGGATGCCAAAGAATTCAAGTGGCAAATGTGGAACTCTCCAAGCAGTTCGTCCACTATCTTGTTGTTCAAGTTTGATTCATTGTCAGTGATGATCGCCTCGGGAATTCCATATCTAGCAATTATATCACGACGAATGAACTTTGTCATGCTTTTTACGGTGACGTGGGCATAAGAACTGGCTTTAATCCATTTAATAAGTAATCGATGGTTAATTTAGTCCGATGATGTTGATGTCCCACATCGAGAATGGCCATGATTCAAACATCCAATGCAGTTCATGAGGAGGAGCATTGACTTTGTCTCCATAGACTTGGCATTGATGACAGCACCTCACATGTTGGATACAATCGGCTTCCATGGTCAACCAATAGTAACCTAGCCTCATGATTTTCTTGGCCAAGAGATGACTATACATATGAAAGCCACACTCTACTTCATGTATCTCTTTCATTAGTAGTTTAGCTTCTTGTGCGTCTACGCATTTCAGTAAAACCGAGCAAAAGACCTTTTATAAAGGGCTACTCCACTGAAGAAGAATTTGGATGCCAACTTCATCAGATATTTTCGATCGTTGGTTTGACTCCCTTGGGGAAATTTACCTTCTCGAAGGTAGTTCATGATATTATAATACCAAGGTTGACAATCAAATTCTTCTTTAATCGTCATGCAATAAGTAGGCTTCTTCAAGATGTTAATTTATATGAGATCAATGCTCAAGCCATAGGTTACTTGCAACATCGATGATAAAGTTGCCAAGGCATCAACAAATTGATTTTGTGATCTTGGCAAATAATCAAAAGATATATCATCAAATTCCTTAACTAGGTTTTTGAGATATTCATGGTAAGGAATCAACTTTGCTCTCATGTTTGCCATTCACCCCCGTCTGGAGGATGATGAGCTTGGAATCGCCATAGACTTGAAGTTTTCTTATTTTCATATCGATGGCCAATTGCAGACCAAGGATACAAGCTTCATATTTAGAAATATTATTGGTACAAAGGAATACCAACTTCGCAACCACTGGATAATGTTGGCCATTTGGAGATATTAGAAATGCCCCATTGCCAGAACCAAGAATATTTATAGCACCATCAAAATACATGGTCCACATGTCATGTGAGACTAGATGGATCTGTTCATTGACTTCATGCCAGTCATCAAACTTCTCGGGATTTTCAGCTAACATGTCAGCTATGACTCGTTCCTTAGCAAACTTCTATGCTATGCTTCATATATCAAACTCAAAGAGTAATATCTGCCATTTGGCGAGCCTTTTGACCAATGCAAACTTTTCCAAAAGATATTTAATCGGGTCATTCTCAGTCACCAACATGATGCGATGATAAAGAGTATATTGCCTTAATTGGTGTAATACCCAAATAAGGGCTACACGTCTTTTCCACCTTGGGATATCGGATCTCAAAAGTAGTGAACTTTTTACTAAGGTAGTATATGGCATGCTTTATCCCATCCTTTGATCTTTTTTGCACTAGCATGGCTCCCAAAGACTCTTCATGCATGGTGAGATACAATATTAGAGGCATGCCTTGAATGGGCGGTACCAATACGGGGGATTGTGAAAGATATCACTTAAGCTCTTCAAAAGATTTCTAACATTCTTTATCCCAATTGACTTTGATGTTCCTTTTCAACAATTTGAAGAATGGCTTAGCGGTTTTTGACAGTTTGGAGATGAATCTTGCAACATAATTCAATCTTCCCAATAAACTTCGATCTTCCTTAATAGTAGAGGGAGGTTTTAGGTCGCGTATGGCCTTCACCTTGGAAGAATCTATCTCGATGCCTTTGTCATTAACCATAAATATAAGGAGATTCCCAAACTTTGCCCCAACTATGCATTTTGCAAGGTTAAGCCTCAGCTTGAACTTCCTTAATCAATCAAATAGTTTTCTCAAGACTTCAACATGGTCTTCACTTTGTCTTGACTTTGCAATCATGTCATCAACATAGACTTCAATCTCTTTGTGTATCATGTTGTGGAACAACGCCACCATAGCTCTGTGATAAGTTGCCCTTGCATTCTTCAAGCCAAAAGGCATGACTTTGTAGCAAAATATTCCTCATGGGTGATAAAAGACGTTTTAGTCTTGTCTTCCTCTTTCATCTGGATTTGGTTGTAGCAGGAGAATTTGTCCATGAAGGAGAATAGCTCGAAGCTAGCTGTACTATCAACCAAGACATCGATAAGTGGCAAAGGAAAGTCATCTTCAGAATTTGCCTTATTCAGGTCATAGCAACCAATGCATACTCGGACCTATGCATCCTTCTTCATGACTGGGATTATATCAACAATCCAATCAGCATAATGGGTGACTTCTATGAAACCCACCTTCAATAGCTTCATGATCTCCTCCTCAATTTTCTTAGACAACTTAGGTTTAGTCTTTCTGAGCTTCTACTTCATGGGCGAAATATTAGGATTGAATGATAACACATGTTCCATGATCTTGGGATCTAAAAACCCGACGTATCAATATAAGACCAAGCAAAGACATCTTGGTATTCTCTAAAAAATTGAATTAATCTATCGGCATCCATTTGAGAAAGACCTACCCCAATCTTAGTTTCTTTAGGGTTTTATGAATCTCCTAAATTCACGGTGATTAATTGCTTGGTGGTAGAAGGTTTGGATTCTTCATGTCTGAACCATTCTTTTTGAATAACTCAAGGGTCATCTTCATTATCTGAGTCAAAATAATCAGGTTTGCCAAAGTCTTTTGAATGCGAATTTGAGCCATGCAAATGACTATCATGATGTGAAATGTCATGCCTGAGATGCAATCGAAAATGGTTAGAATGTAAATATAATTGAATGCAATGCATGCAAATGTCATGGAAAACTTATTTTCGAATTTCGGGTTTTTGAAAAATTTATTGGGAATTCGCCCTCATGTCATTGGACATCCTTATTCCACTAAAATGTTTTGAAACTATAAATTGTGTGGAGGCCCAGGCTCTAAAGCATCATCATAGGATTGGTTTAGGATACGTCACACGTCTATTAACAAAAAGTGCGAATTTTATTGATATGCAAAAATTACATTACAACATATATTGTCTTGGATCAATAAAGTTTGTGATCCAGACTATTACAAGTATAAACAAATGAAACGAATGGAATTCTCTCATAGAGGAGAACTGAATGGAATACAACTAAAATGATAAGCAAGAAATATGATCTTCCTTTACACAACAGGATCAAGAGGCTCTTTATCATCACCAATGGCACCAATCATGCCATTTTCAAACAAGTTAGCGAAGTGATGGACAATAGCTTCCTCTTCTTACAAGAGCTTTGACGAATTGGGAAAGAAATCCTTCAACGAGGGAGGCAAAAGGTGTTGGTAGCTCTTATCCTTAATATTTGGGCCCCTATGATCACCTTGACCCTTTTGGTTGCCTTGATAACCTAGGCCATCACGTTTGCTCCTCTTGATCACCTCAATGGGATTTGGCATGCCTTGGGCAAGCTTACCTAATCCTTTACCAATACAAATCCATTCTTGAGCAATTATTTGCTTGACATTAAGGATGCCTTTCAGATTTGGGGCTTCCTTATGATCGTCCCAGTAGGCACATGAGTAACCAGCACGAGTTCAAATGAATGGTAGCTTGACTTTCCCTTAACTTCGGGCTCAATGTAGGGTATGGCAATGTTATGGAAAGTCTCCACATCCCTTTTGCATCAAATGGTCACGATCTTACCATCGATAGCAAGTCACATCATTTGATGATGGCTAGAGGGAATGATCCTAGCAGCATGGATCCAAAGACATCTCAACAATAGGCTAAAGTTACTTGGGATATTGAGAACTTGGAATTTCTAAGTTATGGTAATGGGACCGGCCATTAATGGCAAGTCGATCTCCCCCAATGATTCCTTTCTCATCCCATCAAAAGCTCGAACGAGAATCTTTGGAGGGCGAATGCTTTCCATACTAATTTCCAACTAGCAAAGGGTGGATAGAGGGCATATGTTCAAGACGGAGCCATTATCGACTAGTACCCTCGAGATCTTGATATCAAAATGTTGGGCAAACACAAATAATGCCTTAGTGTGTGCGTGGTCTTCAGGAGGAAGATCCTTCTCGGAGAAGGATATTTGATTTCTAAGGAGTATGGCACCCATAAATTCCTCCAACTATACATCTCCAATGGTTTCAAGGACATGAACCTCATTCAAGATTTTGAGGAAGGTGTTCCTGTGCTTTTCTGAAAACTTAAAAAAGCTCTAGCAAGGAAATTTGAGCGGCATCTTGCACGATTGCTCTATTACCTTTGCCTTGCTCGTCTTGAGTGTTTTGAGTAGTTGTTCGGCCTCCTCATCAGTCATAGCTTTCTTCTCAACACCCTCATGAGGTGGATATACTTGACCCGATCGAGTGACGGCATCGATTTTGTTTGCATTGTAGTTCTAAGGCACCACCTTGCTGCTATGAGTGGGAGGAACCTTGGTCTTGGAACATTCACCAACTTGTGGTGGCAATATGATAACGACTCGTTCAAAACCCACCTAAGATCTTCATGGCCCCAAAGTAGTCAACTAACAAGCCCAACTTGATGGGTTTAACGTCAATCACACAAGCCTTGCTAGGGACATCCTCCTTGGTTAGATCGATTACAACAGGCTCAATCATTGTTATAAAGTTATCATTGAATTCATCTCCCCATCCACTAGGGACGATGTTATTGGGGTTGTAGAAATAGCTTGGAGGAGTATACTTCACCAAGAAGTCATACTTCCCACTTGGTTGCACAAAGGTATCCACTACTTTACCCTTCTCACGAGCCTTCCTTACAAACTCTCGATCCCAATGGAAGGTCTTGTATTCATCCTCAACATCATCATCGAATTGGACTTCTTTATCCTTTGATAAATTTGGAGCGAGGTCCTCTTCATCATCCCATCCACTTGGGACAATGTCCTTTACATCAATAAAGAAACTTGACGGTGGTGTGAACTTCATCATCCCATCCACTTTGCTACTCTTGCAAGCTTTTCGAACAAACTCATGGTGTCACGCCCCGATCCTCGAGCGCGTGCCCATCCCTCGGTGGTTGATAAAATTTGCGACTTCCCAGGTTGAGTCGCTAATCCTTTCATTTTATTGCACATGCAGAAGTGAATAAGAAATCTCCTGACATTAACCATCTTATGATAGAAAAACAGGACAACAGATTCTCAAACAAAACATACCTTTAAGTACACTGAATCATGTACAAAAAGTCTACAACCAAAAGACTTCAACAAACCAACTCTCAAAAGAAGCTATCCTATCTGACCTACACTTCAGATCCCTTTAGCTCGACTTCAAGTCCTCCATCCTACGGTCCTAAAAAGTTAAGCTCACAATGGGGTGAGATGTAAATCTCAGTGAGTTCGCGCACTAAACCCTGATTAGGAGGGTAATACGCCTAAAGCGTCCTAATCACACAACCACACAATCATATAACCACAGAGACTTACCTCGTATCAAATCCTCCCTGTAGGTCAACACAGTTCATATCACAACCATATATGCAGTAATAACACTAGATCCAATGGAGTGTCTCAAATCACATCTCCATCAATCCCCACATCTTAGTCAATCATATATTCCAATTGATCACTGTCACACAGGTATGATCTAATTGTCACACAGCGGATCTAACCATCACATAGCAAGTTTATCCGTCACAAAGCGGATCTACCCAACACACGGCTGACCTAATCGTCACACAACGAGCTCATCCGTCACACAACTAGGCGTCGTCTCGCCTCATCGAGCACGACAACGTCTACCTCAAGACGACTTTCCACACAAAAGCATCATTCACCCAACACACAGCGGGAGACGAATTCTCTTAATTAGCACACGATTATCCACTCCCGGCCAAGGACATCGTGTTTCGCACTTAAATTCCTCAATTAAAATAATGTCCTGGCCTATTTTCTTTGTGTTAAAAATACCTGAATTTGGGATGAATACCCAAATTCACCAATCAGCACTTAATTTGTACAAATTAACACCCAATTGCATAAAATGAATACACTATTGCAATCATTACGGAATTTCAGTCACCAGTTATCCCGATCTAATTTCCGGAAAATGTTAAATAATTAAATAAATTACAAAATAATTAAATAAATGCAATTAAGTAAATAAATAAATTGTGATTAATTAAACTAAACTACTTAATTAACCTAACCATGCAGGCACCTGATCAATTAGGTCTGCCTTAGCCTTTTTCATATCGCCAAAACTCCAAAACCCCTTTTTAAAAATAAACTTGGCACTTTTTTTTTTTGGTTCCAAACTCTTCGAAATAAACTCATACGGGGTCCCGTATTTAAAATTAACTCGCCAAACTTTGCACGCACCTCATACAAAACCTCCTCATTTTATTGAGTGCATAAGTCTTGGTGTCCGACTCCAACTTCTCATTTATTTTCTATTTAGTAGTCCAAGAGGTCACTTTTTGCAATAGTAATAAATCACCAACAAAGAGAAATCCACCTCATGACCTCACACATAAGTTCTCAGCATGCCACAAGTCCACTACATCACTAAATTCACCTCATTCAGCAAGCACAACATCAAGAACAACAATAAAATCACAACTAGTCCTAACCGGCAGAAACCGGGCCACTCGCGCATCTCCAAGTCTAATACCAAAAACCTACTTGAACGAGTTCAAAAAATTCTCAAATTTGAATATGTTATAAAGAACACATAAAAAAACATTTTTATGAGACACTTTAACCCAGATCCTTCTAGATTCGGCCCAGTAAATCACTCAATCTAGTGCCAAAAACTCGGTTCGTTTCCAGAAAGTTTGTTTTCATATATCAGTTTGGTTTGAGGTCCAAAACATGTTCGTTTGATCTAAAATTTGATAATGTTTAACCGAAAGACGTGAAAAACAACTTTTGTGAAGAAACCATTTTGAAATTCGAATCCTAAGAGTTGATAAAAACCCCTAGAATCCTAAAAGGTTACAAATTCCAGCATAGTCCGAGATTCTATAGCCGAAGATCTCTAAAACATTTCTCAAGAAGAAATAAACCTCAAATTCGCAACTCATTTTGATTTACAAAAATGGAAAACAACGAGGGTTCAGAGATCCAAATTACAGAAAGTCCACTGATTTGGACTAATCCATCTTAAAGGTGCTAATTTCACTAATTAGATTAACACTAATCAATTCTAAGGCTATTCTATTCTAAGGCTATTCTAACCATTTTATATTATCAATAATACACTCTTAAGCTAATCTAACCAACCCTTTAGCATAATTAATCTCCTAAGCAAGGTTTAGAAAGTAAACTCATCGGTTTTGCGATCCGATGAGTTCACGGCGACGGCAACGCGATGGTGAGCGAAACACAAGCCCATGGTGACACCAAGTGAGGTTCGGATGTGGTTGAAAATGGCCCCGCAAGCTTCTGCTTTGCTGCTGGAACCTCAGTTCTGAAACTGCTGGTTCGAGGGCTGTTGGCGCAGTTGGAATGGTGGCGGACGGCCTAGCTGGGCGGACCGGGACGATGGCTTGAGGAGCTGAGTGGGTGGCTAGTCACTGGCCACGATTTGTTGGATGGTTGACCGACAAAGTTGCTGCTAGTTGGGTCTTGGATGGTTGGGGCAACGGCAACAAAGTACAAGGAAAGAAGGGGTTGCGATGGTGGAGTGGTGTCTTGGAGATGATAGTGATGGGGTGAACGAATGGGGTGGAGATGGGACGAGGGTGCAGCAATTAAGAATTGAAAAAGAAGAAGCAAGGGGGAAAATAGAGAAGGAAGAAGTGAATGTGGGTAGAAGGAGGGTCGGCAAAAGCATCAACTTGGTTGCACAAGAGGGAGGAGGGAAAAGTGGAGGGAGAAGGATAGAGAGAGGAGAGAGAGAGAGAGAAAGGGGGAAAAGAAAGTCAAGATAAGCAAGGACTTTAAGGCTAAATATCTCCATTTCCATCAATGCAAACCCCAAAAGTCTTGGCCACCAAAGTCCACTAGCCATCTAATGAGAAATTAGCTTCAATTCCACCCATTTAAGCAATTTGGGCAGCCAAAAATCCACCTTTCCTCTTGATCCGAATTTCACTTCTCTTTTTTGATTTGTCCAAAAACCGATTTTTCTGGAAAATTCTGAACTCGTTGAAATTTATCCGAAAGATGAGACAACGTCCTAAAAATGAATTGTGATGTGCTTGAACGTCTATTTCCCAAAACTGAGCTCAATTCCAACCTATCGAGTAGCTTTTAGGGATTTTACCGCGATTATATCTCTTAATGGCTTCAGCCAATAGATTGGTTAACTCGTGAGTGATCGGCTCAAAGAAAAAGGACCATAGGTGCGTCGATGAAATGCCCATTTCATTTTATCAGGACGGTTTGAAAATTCAGGATGTCACAAATCTTCCCCTCTTATAAAAATTTCTTCCTCGAAATTTAAACCATTCAAATTCTTCTTCAAAATGGTGGAGTATTGTCATCTCATCGAGTCTTCACTTTCCCATAATGCTCTTTCCGTGCCGTGGTATTGTCATATCACTTTGACTAAATAGGTCGTCTTGGTGCGCAGCACTTGCTCCTTGTGATCCACAATCTGAACCGGGTTTTCCTCGTATGACACTTTATCGTCCACGTCTAACTTTTCAAAATTTAGCACATGTGTCGTGTCAGGCTCATACATCCTCAACATCGACACGAGAAAGATATCATGCACTTGTGCCTACCTTGGCAACAATACAAGACGATACACTAGAATCCCGATTCTTTCTAGAATCTCAAAGGGACCTACGTACCTCAGACTCAGCTTTCTCTTTCTACCAAAGCGCGAAGTACCCCTCATTGGTGACACCTTCAGAAAGGCGTGCTCACCAACTTGGAATTCCAATGACCTTCGATGCTTATCAGCATAACTTTTTTGACAACTCTGAGTGGTCTTTAATCTATCCCTAATAACGGCAACTGCATTCATTGACTGCTGGACTAACTCTAGGCCTGTGATCTTTCGTTCTCTGACCTCATCCCAACAAACTGAAGTTCTACAAATTCTACTAGACAACACATCGAAAGGAGCCATCTGAATACTCTGCTAGTAGTTGTTGTTTTAGGCGAACTCGACAAGATAAAGCTATTCCTCCTAACTTCCCTTGAAATCCAACATGCAAGCTCGCAAAGTCTGAAGTACCGTCCTTAATTGTCTTTTGTGCTTCTTTAGACTTTTCGAGTATACCAGGATGCCATCGAAGAAAACATTCAGAAACTGATCCAGATACTCATCGAACACATGATTCATTGCAACAAGAGGCTCCTTGAGCCAAACCTTTTTATGTATGACATCAAAGTTATACATAGGCAAAATATTCAAGTACAACTCTAGTAAGTGATTCTCCTTTCTACGATTTCATTACAATAAACTGAGGTTCTATAAGCTTAACCAAAATTCTGCTACGCCACTCTGATAAAATTGTTTTGGGAACATTGCCCTTCCTGTCTAGTGCACGACTCGATTCGTCCCTAAGCTAGTAGCCTATTCAATCCACCATGCGGTGCATTCTGTAGCACAATTCCTCGATTCTGACCCATTAGTGGCGGTGGTAGTAACTATTGCAATCCCATCGGTGGTGGTGGCGGCAATTGAGATCCCACCGACCCATGCGGACAATCTTTGACCAGGTGGCCGCGCTGGTGACACCCGTAGCAATTTCTCGTCCTAGAAAAACATGAGGCCAAACCATGTCATTTCCCATAGAAAGGACATACTCCATTCTGATTCGGTGTTGACTTGTCTATCCTACCTTTCCTATTGGGTAGAATAGGATATCTCCCTCCGATCATAGGCTCATTCCCAAACCTATTCTCATCTCTGTTCAAGCCAACCCGTGATCCAGATGTGGTAGCTCATTCATTCTGATCTCTCTCTACCATCTAGACCCGCTCATATAGGTCGTTATAGTTCCTCAGGTTGAGTAGTATCAACAAACTCAGTTTTGGCTTGAGTCTGTCTCTGAATCTCCTAACTTGATTTATCGAATTCCCGACCAGTTTAGGAGTGTACTGCGATAGTTCAGCGAACTTTGCCTCATACTGATCTATCGTCATTGAGCCTTGGCAAAAGCGTTGGAATTCTGTCATCTTCAGTTCTTTGGCAGTTTCAGAAAAGCATTTGCTGTTGAAGACTTCGATAAAGGCATTCCACTCCAGGACCACACCTTCAGGGAAAACTATCCCTCTGGTGGCTCTCCACCAAGTGCTTGCAATTCCCTGCAGCTAATAGATTGCAAGGATGATCTTCTCTGCCTCAGTGCACATCAGTAGTGCAAAGGCCTTTTCCAATTCCTGGATCTAGAGGGTTGCCGCCTCGGGATCTCCTGCGCCAGTGAACTTCGGCGGTTTCAACTTTAAAAATTGTTCCATAAGCTTGTGCATCGGCTTCACTCTCTTAGCAACCATGTTCCCAAGTGGAACCTCGATAGGTGCAGCAACAGGTGCGATAGCGACTACGGCAGCAACAACAGTAGCATTGGCTGCGATCGTAGCGGTAGCTGTAGCGACGGTGATAATGGCGGCGGCTTGATTCTAGGCCTGCTGCCCCATCAGATCTCTCATCGCCTCTAGCGCCTGCATGATTCCGACAATTCCCAGATCAAGAGGTGCTGCTACACTAGCACCGACTAGAGGTGGTGCTACTCCACTTGCGCTGGCCTCAGACTGCACTCTACCATGACCATCTTGGGTATCGAGTCTTGTCGGCTTCCTACCCTGAGAGCTGAAGCAACGTTCCTCTTCTGAGGAGTCCTCGTCTCTCGGTCACTCATCTTGTAGATTCTTTATAGAAACCCACTTTCCAATTCCACACAAAATTAGAAATTGAGTGACCTCACAAACAAGCTACCAATAAGCTATCACTCACATGCATCAGCATAAAATAGAGGTCATTCCTACTAACTATTCCAAGAATCCCTCGCACCTTATCACTCCAAACACAAACCTAAGTTCTGATACCACTTAAACAAGGATGTCACGCCTTGATCTTCAAGCGTGTGCCCATCCCTCGGTGGTCGATAAAATTTGCGACTTCCTAGGACGAGTCATCGACCCTTTCATTTTATTGCACATGCAGAAGCGAATAACAAATCCCCTGACAGTAACCATCTTGGGATAGAAAACAGGATAACAAATTCTCAAACAAAACATACCTTTAAATACACTGAATCATGTACAAAAGTCTACAACCAAAAGACTTCAACAAACCAACTCTCAAAAGAAGCTGTCCTATCTGACCTACACTTCAGATCCCTTCACCTCAACTTCAAGTCCTCCATCCTACGGTCCTAAAAAGTTAAGCCCACAACGGGGTGAAATGTAAATCTCAACGAATTCACACTCTAAACCTTGATTACGAGGGTGATAAGCCTAGAGCATCCTAATCACACAATCGCACAATCATATAACCACATAGACTTACCTCGTCTCAGATCCTTCATGCAGGTCAGCACAATTCATATCACAACCATATATGCAGTAATAACACTCGATCCAATGGAGCGTCTCAAATCATATCTCTGTCAATCCCCACATCTTAGTCAATCATATATTCCAATGGATCACTATCACAAAGGTATGATCTAACTGTCACACTGTGGATCTAACCATCACATAGCTAGTTTATCCGTCACATAGCGGATCTACCCAGCACATGGCCGACCTAACCGTCACACAGCGAGCTCTTCTGTCACATAGTGGATTTATCCGTCACATAGCGGATTTAACTAACACACAATGGATCTATCCGTCACACAGCGGATTTATCCGTCACACAGCTAGCCATCATCTCACCTCATCGAGCACGACAATGTCTACCTCAAGACAACTTTCCACACAAAAACATCATTCACCCGACACACAGTGGGAGACGAATTCTCTTAACTAGCACATGATTGTCCACTCTTGGCCAAGGACATTATGCTTCACACTTAAATTCCTAAATTAAAATAATGTCCTAGCCTATTTTTTGTGTTAAAAATACCCGATAAAAATAATAGCGTGCGGGTACACGGTTAGTCTTAGCCAAAATACAATATTTTCCTCTTTGAAAATCCCACTAATTTCAACATTCCTCAAATTCATTTTTGGCGTTGTAAATCAATGCTCGATGATTTTCCAATTAATTAATGAAATTAAATAAAATTTGGGATAAATACCCAAATTCACCAATCAGCACTTAATTTGCACAAATTATCACCTAATTGCATAAAATGAACACACCATTACAATCAGTACGAAATTTCGATCACCGATTATCCAGTCTAATTTCCAAAAATATTAAATAATTAAATAAATTACAAAATAATTAAATAAATGCAATTAAGTAAATAAATAAATTACGATTAATTAAACTAAAATTCTTAGTTAACCTAACTATGCAGGCACCTGATCAATCAAGTCTACCTTAGCCTCCTTCATATAGCCAAAACTCCAAAACCCCCTTTTTAAAATAAACTTGTCACCCCTTTTTCTTTTTGTTCCAAACTCTTCGAAATAAATTCGTACAGGGTCCCATATTTAAAATTAATCCGCCAAACTTTACACGCACCTCATACAAAACCTCCTTGTTTTATTGAGCGCATAAGTCTTAGTGTCCGGACTTGACACCTCATTTATTTTCTATTTAGTAGTCCAAGAGGTCACTTTTTTCAATAGTAATAAATCACCAACAAAGAGCAATCCACCTCATGACCACACACATAAGTTCTCAGCATGCCATAAGTCCACTACATCACTAAATTTACCTCATTTAGCAAGCACAACATCAAGAATAACAATAAAATCACAATCGGTCCTAACTGGCAGAAACCGGGCCACTCACGCGTCTCCAAGTTTAATTTCAGAAACCTACCTGAACGAGCTCGTAAAATTCTCAAATTTGAATATGTTGTAAAAACACATAAAAAACTTTTTTTTTCATGAAGACACCTTAACCTGATTCTTCTAGATTCGGCCTAGTAAATCGCTCAATCTAGTGCAAAAAACTGGGTCTGTTTCCAGAAAGTCTATTTTCTAAAATCAGTTTGGTTCGAGGTCCAAAACATGTCCGTTTGATTTGAAATTTGAGTACATTAAACTACAAGATGTGACAAACAAATTTTGTGCATAAAACATTTTGAAATTCGAATATTAAGAGTTGATAAAAACCCATAGAATCCTAAAAGGTCACAAATTCCAGCACAATCTGAGATTCTGTTTGCAAATGACGGAGCTAATATCTCCTTCTTTTAAATCCTAAAAATCTTGAGAAAAATATATGTTATAACAGAAGATGTTTAAAACATTTATCGAGCAGAAATTAATCTCAAATCTACAATCCATTTCGATTTACAAAAATGACAAACAGTAAGGGTCCAGAGATCCGAATTACGGAAAGTCCACTGATCAATTCTAAGGCTAATCTAACCATTCTAAATTATCACTAATCCACTCTTAAGCTAATCTAACCAACCCTTAAGCATAATTAACCTTCTAAGCAAGGTTTAGAAAGTAAACTCATCGGTTTTGTGATCCGATGAGTTCATGGCGACGGCGACACGATGGTGAGCAAAATGCAAGCCCATGGCAACACCAAGCAAGGTCTGAATGAGGTTGAAAACAACCCCACAAGCTTCTGCTTTGCTGCTAGAACCTCGGTTATGAAGTTGTTGGTTTGAGGGCTATTAGTGCGATTGGAGTAGTGGCGGACGGCCAAGCTAGGTAGACCGAGACGATAGCCTGAGGAGTTAACTGAGTGGCTAGTCACTAGCCATGATTTACAGGACGGTTGAGGGATAGAGTTGCTGCTGGTCGGGTCTTGGACGGTTGTGGCAGTGGCAACAAAATACAAGGGAAGAAGGGGTTACGATGGTGAAATGGTGTCTGGGAGATGATGGTGATAGGGTGAATGAATGGGGTGGAGATGGGACGAGGGTGCAACAATTAAGAATTGAAAAAGAAGAAGCAAAGGGGAAAATGGAGAAGGAAGAAGTGAACGTGGGCGTAAGGAGGGTTGGCAGAAGCATCAACTTGTTCGCACACGAGAGGAGGGAAAAGTGGAGGGAGAAGGAGAGAGAGAGGAGAGAGAGAGAAAAAGGGGGAAAAGAATGTCAAGATAAGCAAGGACTTTAAGGCTAAATATCTCCATTTCCATCAATGCAAATCCCAAAAGTCTTGGCCACCAAAGTCCACTAGCCATCAATGAGAAATTAGCTTCAATTCCACCCATTTAAGCCATTTGGGCAGCCAAAAATCCACCTTTCCCTCTTGATCCGAATTTCACTTCTCTTTTCCGATTTGTCCAAAAACCGATTTTTTCCGCAAAATTTTGAACTCTTTGAAATTTCTCCGAAAGATGAGACGACATCCTAAAAATGAATTGTGACACACTCGAACGTCTGTTTCCTAAAACCAAGCTCAATTCCGTGGTTAAAATCGACCAAACGTGATTTTAGTCCAATCCAACCTACCGGGTAGCTTTTAGGGATTTTACCGCGGTTATATCCCTTAACGGCTTCACTCAATAGATTAGTTAACTTGTGAGTGATCAGCTCGAAGGAAAATGACCATAGGCGCGTTGACGGAATGCTTATTTTATTTTATCGGGATGGGTCGAAAATTCAGGATGTCATACACGGTCCATGCGGAAAGCTTTATACTCATCCTCACTTTCAGTGTTTGAGTCTTGGTACATAGGGGCTTCCCATTTCAAGGCTCGACAATCTTCTTCTCAAGCGTCATTCTAACTTGGATTCTTTGCTTCCTTTATGACCTTTGAGACTATGTCTTTATCAAACAAATCAACTTCAACTAAGGACATCCGTCATTGAGTAGGTTCACCATGTTCATATTGAAGGACTCCTAGCTCAACCAACTTTGCTAGGCAAGCTATCTTCTCATCATGAGTGATGTCACCTTTCAACTGGCAATTAGTGGGGGACATAATTGCCCCAACCTTTGCATATCCATCAGAAGTGGATACTTGTCATCATCCCCAAAATTTACATTGACGTCCTTAGCATGCTTCAAGAGTAGATTCTATTGGACATTTGGCATCGAATCTTTAAAGGTGAGCAAATTCTTGTCTAGTATGTTCTGGATCTTTGAATGGATTACGAAGCAATTATCCACAAGGTGACCCTTTCTCTCCCATGTGATACTCGCAAGTCTTATTAGGATCGAACCTAAGAAACTTTGGTGGATTATCCCATGAGATTTCTCTCTCCACTAGATGGCTTTCGATTAGCATCGAAAGTAACTAAGACATGGGTCTAGGCAATGGAGTAAATTGCCTTTGCGGGACTTTTCCTTTGTGATCAAAATTTCGAGAAGAGCTCTCTATCTCTACAATTAGTTTATGAGTAGGAGGATTGTACATTTTATAAGAGGAGGAGTTCTATATATAAGTAATCTCCACGATTGACTCATTGTCCTTCTTTGGGGTATACCCACGATTTGTACCCTCAATCAACCTTCTTTCTTACATGATCCCCTCAACGCGTTCACATAACTCTACCAATGCAGCAAAGTTAATACAGGTATGATTATACATCTTCTTGAAAAAGTCTTGAAGCATGGCTTGAAGCAACAATTCCATAGCCTCCTTCTCAAACAAGGGTGGTTACTTGAAACGTGGTGCCCCTCCACCTTTGAGTATATGCTTTGAACGTTTCGATTCTCTTCTTCTCGACACGAACCAACTCCTCTTGAGTTGGGGTGATTTTGAGGTTGAATTTATACTGTTGCCGGAATTTGTCAACAAGATCTTCTCAAGTATGGATCTTTTTCCAAGTCTAACTTGATAAACCACGTCAACGCAAGACCAACTAGGCTATCTTGAAAGGAGTTAATCAAGAGCGAAGGATTGTCAGAATAGCAAACCATCTTGCCCATATAGTACTTCAGATGCGTCTTCGAGCACCCAATGCCATCATACTTCCTTGTGAACTCAGGTTCCTTGTAGAATTCGGGGACCTTTTGTGACATCCTAAAATTTGAGCCCTCTGAAGGATGAATGAATGTGAATTTCGTCAATGCATTATTGGTTGATCTCACTCGGAATTGATCACTCCTAAGGCTCTGACATTGAGGGGAAAGGCTAATGAGGACATAACTCACGACTAAAAGACTCGACCTGGGAAAATAACTTGACCATGAGACTTGTGTGAGGACGATCCTGTAGATAGACAGGCCGATTCTAAGGACGACTAGAAGTCGATTCGCGGACAGAACATAATGGAACAACGGGTGATTCCGTTTACAGTTATCGAATCCACGAACGACCCTATGTCGATCCTCAGTAATCGTGTACTTTGAAATAAGAATCTATCCTCAATAATTTCATGTAGTCAAGGATGTCCATGTGTCGAGATGTCTTGAACGTGGTTTGACACGAGTCGGTTACGCGAGAATCCTCGGAGCCGCCCATCAATTTGAGTTGTACCCGAAATGGCATTGGGCAAAATTGACATGGCATGAGAACTAAAAATTGGGCTTCAAATTATCGGGAACGTCTGGGACGGACTTTGGATAAAGCTACTTCAACAGTCAACAGAGCTAGTTAAGCCGAGCAATTGAAAAGGAATTTTCGGACCGAGGAAGCGAGCCTGTGAGGACGTCGGCCGGGCCAAGTCAGTGTGGGCTTTAGGCCCAAGGTGGGATAGCCACCATAGTGGGCCCAAAGCAAGCAAATGAGCCCATTTGGCCTAAACCAACTATTCATCTTCTAAGCCCATTGGGCCAAACCTTAGCCTTTTCAAGCCCAATCAATTCCCAAGCCCATTCCTATTCATCTTCAAGCCCATTTCTTAGGCCCATCCACCAATTTCAGCCCAAGGTCAGATTAGTAATTTGTGCAAGGTGGAAATGACCAAATTGCCCCTAAAAGATTGTGGATAAGGGCAAAAGAAGAGAGAGAAGATGATGTCATGGCATGGGGACTTGAAGCAAGCATTGAAGGCCTTAATGGGGATCTTGACAGCCCTCACATCACTCTCTCTCTCCCCTCATTCGGCCCTCTCTCGACGAAGCTCCCTCTACCTCGTTTTCCTCTTCCTCCAGTTTCTGTTCCAGTAGACCCTCCTCAAAAGATCCGAGTTGATTGTTGGCTTCCCAAATGAATCACCTCTCGTGCCACCCACCACTGTGCTAAATACATCCAAACCGTGCAGGAGAACTTTGTCGTTTTCCTGTCGGAGCCGCCGTTTGACCTGCCGGCCTGCCAGAAGCCAGCGGCTGCCTGACCGCCTGGCCCTGTTCTGCTCCAGCTGACCTTTTTTCGAAAACTCGAGCTAAAAGTTATTGTTTCGTGAGAATCAGCCAATGGTCCACCCATAAATGTAATGAGGAGATCCAGACCATTCCAACAAGCCCAACCACGTCCCTAACATAGCCTCTAATCGTCCCGAAATCCTGCGATAAGGCGCCGCCCACTGGACCGCCCGATTCCGCCCGGTTTCGCCTGGTTTGCAATTTCAGCCCGTTTTCTCCCATTTCGACCAAGCTTTCACCTAGCCCAGCTACCAGCCACTCTCCCTTGACCCCCTGGTGCCACCAGTTGCAGGCCACCCCTTTGCCGGAGCTCTGGCTAGGTCGTTCAACTTGTTTTCTTCTCCGGTAGAGCTGTTTTTCAGAGTTTCAGAGGGAGGCAAAGGCTGTGGTTGCTATTCTGAGCTTGGCACCACCTTGGATCATCGTGTTAGAGGTCTTGGTGCGTAGCCACCATCGTTGCTGCTGCGTCGGTGTCTCCGGCCCGCTTAACAGGTGAGTTTAGCTCCTAATCCTTCGATTAGTGCCTAAACTTGCTTAGGGTTGATTTAGTTACATTTAATTCTAGTTTAGGTGATTTAATTAAGTTGTATTAGCCCTAAGATAGGTGGCTAGATGGATGGATTAGATTAGTTTAGCTTAATCTTGTTTTATTTGCTTAATGCGTTTATGTGGTTAATTAAGAATGTTTAGCTTTAATTAATTGATGGTTGCTTTAATTAATTTTTTAATGATTTATAAATTTAATTTATTGTTTATTAAATTTTGGAAATTTACTGTTCACGCGACACTATTCGCAAATACTATTCATGCGCACTGCTCACTCTGCAGACGTTTCACAAATCACATGCACTATTCATCCAGTATGCGAAAAGCGGTCTAATTTCATGTGTGTTGATTTCATGCAAGTAGATGGATGTGTAAATGCATGGGCATCCGCATGAATTGAGTGATGATTTGTGCAATCGTGTGATGTTATGGGTTAGATCAAGGAAATAACCGAATTTGGAATCGGTTGTGCTCGTTGAGCCGTAATTCAGCATTGCCACCAAACTTGGAACTGGCCGCGCCTGCTGGGCCGTGATTAAACCGCCAAAGTATGGCTGTGCCTGTTGGGCCGTGATTTACCACCAATAAAGGTCGTGCCTGCTAAGCCATGATTCAGCATTACTGCCGAAGATTGAGTAGGCCATGCCCGTTAAGCCGTGATTCAGCATTACCACCGAAATAGGAATCAATCGTGCCCATTGGGCCGTGATTTACCACCTAATGGAGGTGACCGCTGAGCCGTGATTCAGCATTACCGCCAAAATAGGAATCGGCCGTGATTACTATTTGACAAAGGTCGTGCCCTCTGGGCCATGATTCACCGTCGAAGAATCAGTAGGCCATGCTCAAGTGAGGCCGAGATTTATAATTTAAGTAATAGAATTGATCGTGTGAAGATCGGGATGACATGGAATCGACTGAGTCGATTGATCGATGACTCAATTTGAATTGATGCATTGATGTTTGAAATTGTTATATACATTAATTATATGCATGAGTGAATCACATCGTTTATGGCACACACTGATGAATTGATAACATGCAGAGTGTGGCAATGGTTAGGTGAGATCGCTTGTGACGCAACTCATATGTGATTGATGAACTGCATCATTTAATGGCCATGTGCATTGCGTGTATTGTGCTGAGATTCAACGTGCAGGGTATGGCATACCGGGTAAGGTTGCATGCGAACCGACTGTTGTTTTATTAGTCGTGGACTTGTTTGTGGGGTGGTTATGAAGAGATTCCCGAGTTGAGTTGGTGTACTAAGTATGGCTTAGGGGAAGACTCGCTGAGATTTATATCTCACTGGTTATTGTATAACCATTTTCAAGTCCTTAGTGTGAAGAACCCGGAGCTTGAAGCAGAAGGGTCAGGAGCATAGGTGGCTCAGTAGTTCTTTATGAGATAGACCTTTTGTATAAGCTTGAGGTGTTATGAAAGTGTATTCGATTTGAACTGGTTGTCTTGCTTTTCTATCCCATGTTTGTTGTTGTCAGGGGATTAGTTAATTCGCTTTCGCATGTGCAATAAAATGAAAAGGGTTGGCGACGAGTCCTGGAAACGTTGCAAAATTTTATCTACCACCAAGGGATGTGCGCACGCTCGAGGTTCGAGGTGTGACACCTTCACCTTGGTGAAGGGTGACAGCTTGTCAAACCCCTGAAGTTGGTAGCCTTGTAGCATGCAAAGGCATTCCTCAATCTTTGCAAGGCGTTTTGGACCTTCTTCATCAAAGTTGGAAGTTGAGGCTCCTTAGATGGAGCCTCTACATCAACAACTATTGGGGTGACAATAGGAACCTCTTCAATAGGACCTTTCCCCACGAGTTTAGTTACTGGTACATCAGCAAATGCGATAGGAGAATTTGTAGCGGTAGCAGCAAGAGCTACAAGCGTCAAGTTTTTGACTTGATTGGAGAGATCAGCTAATCGCACCATCATTTGCACCACTTGGTTCTCCATGTTGATGAAGCGAGCACGGGTATCTTCGTTCTCCATCTTTGCTTGGTAGAGAGTAAGTATAATAGACCACTTCCCAGTCGTCTTTTAGTATCTTTTGAAGAAAAGAAGCTCAAATCAGTACATGAGTCAAGAGAAATCAAGAAAATACAAAACCTCGTCAATTTTATATTTTCTTGAGATAAAATAGTGATAAGAAGCGTATATGATTCCAATATCATATAACATCCCCTCATCAAAATCTCTTAAAAAAAAATATACAATTGAAAAGTACAACGACAAATATTTAATCTGGATGCCACTTTTTCCAAAAATTACATGAGAATGAAAATCTTCATGAATTTTTATTGATTACATCGAACAATTACAAGGGAAGCCAAACCTTGCGTATTTTCTTACGAAGTGGTTTGATTTTACATGTAATCTGAAAATGAATATATGAAAATCTCAATGGAAAGGAATGAAGTACTAAAGAATCCCTTTACAAGAAGTAAAAACCCTAGAAACTAGGTGGGATCACAAGCGTTCCTCATCGATCAAGACTTCATCTTCATGACCCTCAACAAGAGGTTGTCGAAAACCTTGAGACTCGGGAATATTAGGCAATTGAACCTCAAGTTTGGGTTCCACTTGATAGTAGATATAATCGATGGTAGCATGATGAGTCCTCATCTCTCCTTTTGAGTCGGCTTCATCAACGGCGACCACGTAATGCGAGGAATGGGAGTACCAAATTCCAATGGCAGCTTGAATTGCGATTTCGACATGGCTAATTTGGTTTTCCTCGATGACCTCATCATGATAATCAATATGGTATAACCCCAGCTTGAGGATTGGCTGGATCGTTTAAAGCATGCTATGTACGACTTCAATGTTATCATAGGAATGGACTGGCTCTATAAGTATCGGGCTAAGGTGGATTGTTATAGGAAAGTGATTCAGTTCGTGTTACCTAATCAATCTAGTTTTGAATCTTTCGGAGGTCAGACGAACCCCTCTATAGCCATTATTTTGATGGTAGAAGCTCATGAACTACTTGACAAATGATGTCAAGGATACCTAGCAGTAGTAAGAGATCTTACTAAGAGAGAGACTAAAATCGATAAGATTCGAATAGTCAGGGAATTTCAGGATGCATTTCCTGAGGAGTTACCTGGATTACCACTGGAACGAGAGATTGAATTTGAAATTGAACTAATGCCTAGAACATGACCAATATCAAAAGCTGATTATAGAATGGCCTTGGTAGAGCTGAAGGAATTGAAGGTGCAACTACAAGAATTGCTTGATAAGGGATTTATTAGGCCAAATGCTTCACCTTGGGGTGCACCAGTTCTATTTGTAAAAAAGAAAGATGGGTCAATGCATTTATGATTGACTATAGACAGCTGAACTAGATGACTGTAAAGAATGAGTATCCCTTGCCTAGAATTGATGATCTATTTGACCAATTGCAAGGAAGTTCAGTCTTTTCTAAAATTGACTTAAGGTCAGGATACCATCAGTTAAGGATAAAGAAAGAAGACATTTCTAAGATTGCATTTAGGACTTGTTATGGACATTATGAGTTCCAAGTTATGCCTTTTGGATTAACGAATGCACCAGCCGCATTCATGGATTTAATGAACATGATATTTAGGCCTTATCTAGATCAGTTTGTAATTGTCTTCATTGATGATATCCTGATATATTCTAAAGGACTTGAAGAACATGAACGACACCTGAGGATAGCATTGCAAACACTAAGAGATCATAAGTTATACACCATATTTAGTAAGTGTGAATTCTGGCTAGACCAGATAATATTTTTAGGGTACGTGGTGTCGGGAAATGGAATTGCAGTAGACCCTGCAAAGGTTGAGATGGTAGTGAATTGGCCGAGACTGACGACACCGACCGAGATACGGAGTTTCTTAGGGTTAGCTGGCTATTATAAGAGGTTTATTGAAGGATTCTCACAATTGGCAGGCCCTTTAACAAAATTGACCCAAAAGAATGTAGGGTTTAAATGGAGTGGAAAATGTGAAACAAGCTTTCAGGAGCTTAAAAGAAAGTTGACTATAGCTCCAATTCTAACTATACCATCTGAATTTGATGGATTCATGGTATATATTGATGCATCTCATAAAGGACTGGGATGTGTTTTAATGCAGCATGGCAATGTCATAGCTCATGCATCGAGACAGTTGAAACCTCATGAGTTAAATTACCCAACCCATGATTATGAATTGACAGCTATAGTATTTGCTTTGAAAATATGGAGACATTATTTGTATGGAGAAAAGTTTGAAATCTATACAGATCATAAGAGTTTGAAGTATTTGTTTTCACAAAAAGAGTTGAACATGAGACAGAGAAGGTGGATGGAATTACTAAAAGATTATGACTGTGAAATACGATACCATCTAAGGAAGGCAAATAAAGTGGCAGATGCCCTTAGTCGAAAGTCGGCAATGGACATGGCTAGTCTAAGAATAACGGAGTGGAATCTGTTAAAGTCAATTGTGGATTCAGACTTTAAATTGGAAATAGACCACCTTACTGGTATGCTCACTACATTAAAAATCGAGCCTGAAATTATTCAGAAAGTTAAGATTCTACAAGAATCTGATCCAGAGATTGTGAAGATACAAAACGCTGTGTCTTTAGGGAAAAGACCAGAGTTTCAAGTTTCTAAGGATGGAGTAGTAAGATGCCAAGGATGATTATGTGTTCCCGACAATGGAGAAATAAAAAGGGAAATTTTTTCGGAAGCACATAGGAGTAATTATAGTATTCATCCGAGAAGTACAAAAATGTATAAAAACCTACGCCAGCAATTTTGGTGGAATGGCATGAAGACGGATATAGCTAAACACGTTTCTCAGTGTTTAAAATGTCAGCAAGTGAAAGCGGAACACCGCAAACCCGCAGGACTATTGAGACCATTGGACGTACCAGAATGGAAATGAGAGCATGTGACGATGGACTTTGTGCAAGGACTGCCAAGGACATCTAGTGGTCACGACTCTATTTGGGTGATAGTAGATCGCTTGACTAAGTCTGCTCATTTCCTAATGGTCCGCATAGACTACCGGATGGATAGACTTACTGAGATATATGTAAGCCAAGTGATACACTTACATGGTATTCCTATAACGATCACATTCGATTGAGACTCTAGGTTTACTTCAATTTTTTAGCGAAGTTTTCAAAATGGCTTAGGGACAAAGCTTCAATTTAGCATTGCTTTTCATCCTCAAACAGATGGACAAACGAAAAGAGTGATCCAGATTCTAGAAGATATGTTGAGAGCTTATATTATTGATTTTAAGGGAAGTTGGGATGAAAAGTTGCATTTAATAGAGTTCGCCTATAACAATAGTTTTCATAAAAATATAGACATGGCTCCGCATGAAGCATTATATGGAAGAAGGTGCAGGACTCCTGTTTGTTGAAATGAAGTAGGTGAAAGGAAATTGACAGGACCTGAATTGGTACAAATTACTACTGAGGCTGTTGAAATTATCAGGAAAAGACTTAAAACAGCCCAAAGTCGACAGAAAGACTATGCAGATAAGCGTAAAAGACCTTTAGAGTTTAATGTGGGGGATCATGTATTCCTTGAAGTATCCCCTATGAAAGGAATATCTCGATTTGGAATGAAGGGTAAGTTGAGCCCTAGATTTGTTGGACCCTTTGAGATACTTGAAAGTGTAACACCCCGAACCCTTCGCAGGTCGTTACCAGTGCCGATGTTACATTTAATTACCGTTTCTATCTCGTACTTAAAACATGTGTCATTAATCACAGGCATTTTTTTTTAAAGCGGTCCCATGCGCGACTCATCGCGGAAGCAAATTTCACATCGCCATCTATCCCCCTACCGATCCATGATACAAATACACACCAGCTAAACATCATGATTTTATAAACAACTTCGACGCTTGGCTTTCATACATATATAAAGCAAGATGGGGTTTTCTTTTGGGTCGGTACAAAAACAAGAAAGGTTAGGACTCGCCATGTCCTACCTAAAATCTCAAAAAGAAACCTCGACCCCTAACATCATGCGTGCACAACACCCTCCCATCGAAGCGTCGACTATCTACATCAAAAAGATACCCAGCTCCTACTCATCACGCGCAGGTCTCACACCCAACCCGGTGCATCAGGTGGTGATCATCATATCGCATCGCATCACATCATCATCATCATCATGCATATCATATCATTTAACTTTCATCTTTTTCTTTAATTTTGATCACCACATCACCCATCCTCAATCATCAATTTCATCATCATCCCTTCGGGCAAAGACCTCCGACAATTTCCCAAAGATTCCGGCCATCTCATGGCCACCGGCTTCCGCCCCACATTCCGGGCATCTCGCATCTCAACTAGCATCACGAGGCATTCCCTTCGGGCATAAACCTCCGACAGGGCTTTTGGCCTTTACCCTTCTAGCCAGGCATCCCGCACCCAAATCCTGGTGTCGCGAGGCATCTCCGGGCATGTCCGAGATACAACCGGACATCCGGCCCCCACATTCCGGCATCCTGAAACTCCCAGGGAACCTCTGGAATTATGCCACTTGGCCACCAGACATCATCCTCCGCCACAACCTCTTACTCACATACCATTTTCCACATTCACCATTTCTTTTAAACCTTATTATCACATGGCATATGATTCACACACATGCATCACAATTCATGATCATACATACACCAATGTCATATAACAATGCATCATAAATTCAATGGAATTCATGGTCAATAAAATAATCCATTTTTATTTTATTATTATTTTATTATTATTATTATTATTATTATTATTATATTATTATATTATTAATTTATTATTATATTTTCATAAATAAATATTTCATTTAATATTTATGATTTTCCCAAAATCATAATATTCAAACAATCATTAAACAATTAGAATCACAATTTCATGCAAAATTCATGGCCAATTTGCATTTCACATAATTTCTCAATTTTCCACAAAATAGCACATAACATTCGGAAAATGGCCAGATTGCACAGTTTACAAATAAATTCGATTAAAATACTCATATGGCCTCCAAAAATTACGAAATTTTACAGGGTGATAGCCAACACATTTTCGTGCATCTTTCATGAAGAACTCTAAGCCAAATTCTTCATAGATTAATTTATACAACTCCACGAAGCTTCTGGAACCTCTACCGTTTCGTCCAGAATGCATATCTCCGAAAAATTAAGGTTTCACCCATCTATTCTCTTTCGTTTCCTCTGAAATTTGAGTATGTTATGTATAAAGGTGTCCTTTACAAGTTTCATGAAGATATCTAGGTTAAATAACCAAAGTATGATCGTCTTTTAAGTCCTTGAAGTTTCGGGTGTCTCGGTACACTTCAACAGAATCAATCGTCTCAAAGATCTAGCCGATTCACTAGGCTATACTCATTCATTTCTCTTCAAATTTGAGTATGTTATAGTTTAAGATGTTACCTACAACTTTCATGAAGACAACAAAGTGAGATATCCAACAGAAATCAACATGCAACCAATAAATCAACAAGAGGTCAGTAGGAAATTCGCAGATCTGAAGTCTCCGTATAATAGAACTTTTGACCCCTCAAATCTTCATTTTTTTCTACGAAATTTCAGTATGTCATACTACAAGATGTTAGCTTCAACTTTCATGAAGACACCGAAGCCAAAATCTCACTCCAAACACACATGCAAGCTCGAACAATATACTGACTTCCACAAACCCGAACGAAAACAGTCACATGGCTTGAACACATCCAACCCTTACCTCGGTTTTTCGCCCAAATCACACCTAAAACCGAACATGCAACCAACAAAACAAACATGCAAGAGAAGTTAAGGACTCCACTTGCCTCCAAGATGAACAAACGGCGAGCACACGGCGGCGTACGGTGGTCGGACTAGGCGGACGAACGGCGGCACCTCCCTCTCGGCTCCGCCTCCTCTCTCTCCCTCTCGGTCTCTCCTCTCCCTTTCTCGAACACTCTCTCTCTCTCTCTCTCACCTCTCTCGGCCGAAAATGCAAGATCTGGCCACTCTCTCTCTCCTCATCCCTCTTATACTCCTAAAGCCCATGATTAGCAATGATTACAAGCCTTTCAAATGGACCAATGCATGCTCTTGCCATTTGCCACTTGTAATCTTTATTTTTGAATTGATTGGGCTTGGGCTTAGGCCCATCCAGCCACTCCCTTGGGCTGGTCGAGCTCCCCTCTTGGGCCCTAATGGGCCGACTAGCTTGGCCCACCAAGCTCTAGGCTAATGGGCCCAAGGCCCATTTCGAATTTAACCCCCTTTTTATTATTTTTTTTTTGAAATTCCTTCCATAATATTTTTGAATTCAATTTTTCACCTTGGCCAAAGTCTCGGAATATTTTTAATTATTGAAATTTAAATCATATGGCCAAGCATTAATTTATTAAATTTAAATTCCCACAATCACAAGCATAATTCATCAAATTAAAAGACAAATTGGCTAAAGCATAAGCCATAAAATTCTATCACCTAATTAAAGACATTTAACACACCTTAAGGCTTGGCTTTGAATTTCGGGGATGCCACAATTCTCCCCTCCTTAGAGAATTTCGTCCTCGAAATTCAAGCACTACTCGCGCCTTCTTGAAATAAATAAGGGTACTTTTCCCTCATTTGATCCTCACTTTCCCATGTGGCTTCCTCCACATCATGATGTCGCCATAACACCTTAACTAATGGAATCTTTTTAGTCCTAAGAATTTGCTCCTTTCGATCCAATATCTGCACAAAGCTCTTCAATGTACCTTATTTTCTCATCCATTCTGATGGCTTCATGATCGAGTATGTGACCAGGATCCGGCTGGTACTTCCTCAACATCGACACATGAAACACATCGTGCAGATTTTCTAACTTAGGAGGTAACGCTAAACGATAAGCCACATCTCCTATTCTCTCAAGAATTTCAAAAGGTCCAATAAACCTAGGTCTTAGCTTACCCTTCATCCCGAATCGAGATATTCCTTTCATTGGAGATACCTTAAGGAATACAGGGTCTCCTACACCAAATTCCAAAGGCCTTATACGTCTATCTGCATAACCTTTCTATCTACTCTGAGCTGCTCTAAGCCTTTCCCTAATAACATCAACAGCCTCAGTGGTAACTTGTACCAGTTCAGGTCCTGTCAACTTCCTTTCACCTACTTCACTCCAACAAACAGGAGTCCTACATCTCCTTCCATATAATGCTTCATAAGGTGCCATGCCTATACTTTTCTGGAAGCTATTATTATAGGCAAACTCTATCAAATGCAATCTTTCATCCCAATTTCCTTTGAAATCGATTACGCAAGCTCTCAGCATATCCTCCAGTATCTGGATTACTCTTTCTGATTGACCATCTGTCTGAGGATGAAAAGCAGTACTAAACTGAAGCTTAGATCCTAACGCAACTTGAAGACTTTTCCAAAAATTCGAAGTAAACCTCGGATCTCGATATGAAGTAATGGTCACTGGAACACCATGCAAGCGTACCACTTGACTTACACATACATGTCCGCATACTTATCCATTGGGTAATCCATGCGAATCGCTAAGAAATGCGCCGACTTAGTCAAACGATCTACTATAACCCAAATTGAATCATGACTACTTGATGTCCTTGGCAATCCTTGCACAAAGTCCATCGTTATATGTTCCCATTTCCATTCAGGAATGTCTAATGGTCTTAAAAGTCCTGCGGGTTTACGATGCTCCGCTTTTACTTGCTGACACGTCAAACATTGAGATACGTACTTAGCCGTATCTGCCTTCATACCACTCCACCAAAATTGCGGACGCAAATTTCTGTACATCTTTATACTACCTGGGTGGATACTATAATTACTCTTATGTGCCTCCGACAAAATTTCCTTCCTCAATTCCTCATTGCCGGGAACACAAAGTCGTCCTTGACATCTTACTATTCCATCATCAGAGATCTGAAATTCTGATCTTTTCCCTAAAGATACAGCATCTTTCACTTTCAAAATCTCGGGTCGATTCTTGCAGAATTTTAATCTTCTCCTGGATAATCTCGGCTCAATCCTCAATGCACTAAGCATGCCAGTAAGACAATCCATTTCCAATTTAAATTCAGAATTTGCTACAGATTCTAACAATTTCCACTCCGCCATTCTCAAACTAGCAATTTCCATAGCCGACTTACGACTAAGAGCATCTGCTACTTTATTCGCCTTCCCTGGATGATATCTTATCTCACAATCATAGTCCTTTAACAACTCCATCCACCTCCTTTGTCTCATGTTAAACTCTTTTTGTGAGAACAGATACTTCAAACTCTTATGATCCGTATAAATCTCAAACTTTTCCCCATACAAATAGTGTCTCCATATCTTTAAGGCAAACACTATAGTCTGCTAGCTCTAAATCATGCGTCGGGTAATTCAACTCATGGGGTTTCAATTGTCTGGATGCATAGGCTACAACCACCATGCTTTGCATCAACACACATCCTAGTCCTTTGTGAGATGCATCACTATACACCGTAAAACCATCGGGTCCGGTAGGTATAGTCGAATTGGAGCTGAAGTCAATTTCCTTTTGAGCTCCCGAAAACTCCTTTCACATTCCCCATTCCACTCAAATTTCACATTCTTTCGAGTCAATTTAGTTAAAGGTCCCGCAGTCTTGAAAATCCTTCAATGAACCTTCTATAATAACCAGTCAATCCTAAGAAACTTCGTATTTCAGTAGGTGTCGTTGGTCTCGGCCAATTCACTACCATTTCAACTTTTGCCGGGTCTACTGCAATTCCATTTCCTGACACCACATGTCCTAGAAATATTATCCGATCCAACCAAAATTCACACTTACCGAACTTAGCATACAACTTATGCTCTCTCAGAGTCTGCAAAACAATTCTCAAATGCTGCTCATGCTCTTTAGGCCCTTTCGAATACACCCGAATATCATCAATAAAGACAATCACAAACTGGTCTAAATAAGGCTGAAATATTCTATTCATCAAATCCATAAATGCAGCCGGGCGTTAGTCAATCAAATGGCATAACAAGGAACTCATAATGTCCATAACGAGTTCGAATGCGGTCTTAGGGATGTCCTCCTTCTTAATTCTTAAGCGATGGTATCCCGATCTCAAATCAATCTTAGAAAAGACCCGAACTTCCACAGTTGGTCAAACAAATCATCAATTCTAGGCAAATGATATTTATTCTTAATGGTCACTTGATTCAACTGCCTATAATCAATACACAAGCGCATTGATCCATCCTTCTTTTTCACAAACAAGACCGGTGCACCCCAAGGTGAAGCACTTGGTCTAATGAATCCTTTGTCAAGTAACTCTTGCAATTGCACTTTCAATTCCTTCAATTCAACTAAGGCCATTCTATATGGAGCTTTTGAAATTGGTCCCGTTCCAGGCATTAATCCAATTTCAAATTCAATCTCCCGCTCTGGCGGCAATCCAGGCAATTCCTCAGGAAATACATCTTGAAATTCGTTAACTACACGAACTTCCTCAAGATTAGGCTCTTCCCTGGCAAAATTTCTAACTATGGCTAGGTACCCTTGACATCCTTTGTCAAGTAACTTACAAGCTTCTCTTGCCGAAATAAGCGCTACGAGGCAAATGGGTTTGACCTCCTAAAAATTCACAACTAGACGATCGGGTAAAACGAATTGAATCACTTTTCTATAACAATCCATTCTAGCCCGATACTTACGAAGCCAATCCATTCCTATAATAATATCAAAATCATACATAGCCATTACAACCAAGTATATTTCCATGTCCTTTCCTCCCATGGATATCTTACAATTTCCACACACCAACGTAGACAATACCATATCCTTTAAAGGCGTGGAAACACAAAGAGGCGTCTCAAGAGGCATAACTTCTATCTTATTCAAACATCTATATCTTTCAGACACAAACGAATGCGTTGCACCCGTGTCAAACAATGCATATGCCTTTTCACCATTAATAAGAATCGTAACTGAGATAACATTCTTGGAAGCTTCCGCTTCCTCCTGGGTGATCGCATACACCCTTCCTTGTGCGGTGGTCTCGAGGATTTCCTTGCGGATTCGACCTAACAAAGCACTCCGGTATCCCTGTCGCACTGAGCCAACACTCACTTGCGACCTCTCTTGTGGGCAATTCCTCGTAAGATGACCCACTTGTCCACAGCCAAAACACTTTTGTTGTCCTGTACAAGGTCCTGGGCCATGGCGTTCATTACACCTCTGACAAATACCAGGCTGATAGGGTGCTTTCCCTATATTCAGACCACTCCTTGCCCCTCCAAAATTTCCAAAATTACCCTTCTTCTTCACATTCCAGGTTTGACCTTGACCAGAATAAGGTCTCTTCCCTTTTCTCATATCACCAAAATTCAACGGTTTCTTAAATTCCGACCGTTCCCTTAACAACTCCTGCTCCACTAACTGTGCCCTTTCATAAATCTCATTATAATCTCTTATGCTCAAAGGCACCAACTGCTTTCTAATATCAGTCCTCAGTCCTTTCAGGAATCTCTTAGCCTTCTCTTCCTGATCCTCAATCAATCTAGGAGCATATCTAGATAATTCAGAAAATCTAGCCTCATACTGATCTACAGTCAACCCCTTTTGTTCTAGCTGAACAAACTCAGTAATCTTCCTATCCTTAGCACAATCAGAGAAATGCTTCCTATTGAAAGCCCTAACAAACTCCTCCCAGTTCACATCAGTACTTGGTGGAAAGATTATGTCATTCGAAGTTCTCCACCAAAACTTTGCATTTCCCTCCAATTGGTACTCTGCTAAAACTATTTTCTCAGCATCGGTGCAGTCTAACAGCCGGAAAATTCGTTCCATTCCATCAATCCAATGCTCTGCCTCCTCAGGACTTCCCATTCCATTAAACTTAAGTGGCTCCAGCTTCAAGAACTGCTCCACTAGTCCCTGAGTACGGCGCTTTGCTCCGGGCTGTTGCTGCGCCTGCCTCTCCATTAGATTTCCAATATTGGCCAATGCCTGCAGGATATCTTCCATTTGGGGTTCAGCCCTTGCAGCAGAGGCTTCAGCCCTCGATGGATGAGCACTTCCAGCTTGCACCATGACTCTCCTGCAATTTCCAAGCATTGCCTCAGGAATAATCTGAGACTCACTGCCTCTACTCAAAGCAATTACTGCTACTACATAAGTAACATATACATGTTACTGGCGATTCAAGGCAAACTACTGGGGATCTACGAGTGAATACCCATCACCCGTTATTCAATTATTTCATTTTACATCCTATGGTGTGTATTGTCATCATGTTCCTCAATTCCAAATGAGGCTCCTTATCACTCCACCTATAACCATTCGCTCTGATACCAAAAAGGGCGACTGTAACACCCCGAACCCTTCGCAGGTCGTTACCAGTGCCGATGTTACATTTAATTACCGTTTCTATCTCGTACTTAAAACATGTGTCATTAATCACAGGCATTTTTTTTTTTAAAGCGGTCCCATGCGCGACTCATCGCGGAAGCAAATTTCACATCGCCATCTATCCCCTACCGATCCATGATACAAATACACACTAGCTAAACATCATGATTTTATAAACAACTTCGACGCTTGGCTTTCATACATATATAAAGCAAGATGGGGTTTTCTTTTGGGTCGGTACAAAAACAAGAAAGGTTAGGACTCGCCATGTCCTACCTAAAATCTCAAAAGAAACCTCGACCCCTAACATCATGCGTGCACAACACCCTCCCATCGAAGCGTCGACTATCTACATCAAAAGATACCCGGCTCCTACTCATCACGCGCGGGTCTCACACCCAACCCGGTGCATCGGGTGGTGGCGGCGGCAAGCATCCCTCGCATCGCTCCATCTCGTCGAACGTGCACGAAATGAACTCTTGTATGACGGGGCCCCCGACGGGCCGATATCATACATCACCGGACATCGCACTCGGATAAATGTCGGTCAGGGAACAGAGGGACAATCTATCTCCGTACACTCTACCTCTACATCGGACGGCGACCATAGTATACCCCACGCGAGACGGCGAGTAGCGGCATACTTGCTAATCTGAAATGTTATCCCCAAAAGGGGTGAGTACAACCACTCGGCGAGATAGGAAATCCAATAACAACTCGGTGCACCATGCATATCATCATACGATGCGGCATTACTTACCTTTTTGATGTCATGCGTATTCATGCATCATCATAGCATACATATCATCATCATGGCATCTCATATATCATTATCATCAGCATGCATTTCATCATGCATAACATACCGTGGATGATCATCATATCACATCAAATCTCATCATCATCATGCATCATCGTGCATATATCATAGGTGATCATCATACCACATCACATCATCATCATCATGCATCATCATGCATATATCATAGGTGATCATCATATCGCATCACATCATCATCATCATCATGCATATCATCATGCATATCATATCATAGGTGATCATCATATCGCATCACATCATCATCATCATGCATATATCATAGGTGATCATCATATCGCATCGCATCACATCATCATCATCATCATGCATATCATCATGCATATCATATCATTTAATTTTCATCTTTTTCTTTAATTTTGATCACCACATCACCCATCCTCAATCATCAATTTCATCATCATCCCTTCGGGCAAAGACCTCCGAAACGGGGTTCCCGCATTCCAGCCATCTCATGGCCACCGGGCTTCCGGCCCCCACATTCGGGCATCTCGCATCTCAACTAGCATCACGAGGCATTCCCTTCGGGCATAAACCTCCGACAACGGGCTTCGGCCTTTACCCTTCTAGCCGGGCATCCCGCACCCAAATCCACGGTGTCGCGAGGCATCTCCGGGCATGTATCCGAGATACAACCGACATCCGGCCCCCACATTCGGGCATCCCGAAACTCCCAGGAACCTCTGGAATTATGCCACTTGGCCACCAGACATCATCCTCCGCCACAACCTCTTACTCACATACCATTTTCCACATTCACCATTTCTTTTAAACCTTATTATCACATGGCATATGATTCACACACATGCATCACAATTCATGATCATACATACACCAATGTCATATAACAATGCATCATAAATTCAATGGAATTCATGGTCAATAAAATAATCCATTTTTATTTTATTATTATTATTATTATTATTATTATTATATTATATTATTATTTTATTAATTTATTATTATATTTTCATAAATAAATATTTCATTTAATATTTATGATTTTCCCAAAATCATAATATTCAAACAATCATTAAACAATTAGAATCACAATTTCATGCAAAATTCATGGCCAATTTGCATTTCACATAATTTCTCAATTTTCCACAAAATAGCACATAACATTCGGAAAATGGCCAGATTGCACAGTTTACAAATAAATTCGATTAAAATACTCATATGGCCTTCAAAAATTACGAAATTTTACAGGGTGATAGCCAACACATTTTCGTGCATCTTTTATGAAGAACTCTAAGCCAAATTATTCATAGATTAATTTATACAACTCCACGAAGCTTCTGGAACCTCTACCGTTTCGTCCAGAATGCATATCTCCGAAAAATTAAGGTTTCACCCATCTATTCTCTTTCGTTTCCTCTGAAATTTGAGTATGTTATGTATCAAGGTGTCCTTTACAAGTTTCATGAAGAGATCTAGGTTAAATAACCAAAGTATGATCGTCTTTTAAGTCCTTGAAGTTTCAGGTGTCTCGGTACACTTCAACAGAATCAATCGTCTCAAAGATCTAGCCGATTCACTAGGCTATACTCGTTCATTTCTCTTCAAATTTGAGTATTTTATAGTTTAAGATGTTACCTACAACTTTCATGAAGACAACAAAGTGAGATCTCCAACAGAAATCAACATGCAACCAAGAAATCAACAAGAGGTCAGTAGGAAATTCGCAGATCTGAAGTCTCTGTATAATAGAACTTTTGACCCCTCAAATCTTCATTTTTTTCTACGAAATTTCAATATGTCATACTACAAGATGTTAGCTTCAACTTTCATGAAGACACCGAAGCCAAAATCGCACTCCAAACACACATGCAAGCTCGAACAATATACTGACTTCCACAAACCCGAACGAAAACAGTCACATGGCTTGAACACATCCAACCCTTACCTCGGTTTTTCGCCCAAATCACACCTAAAACCGAACATGCAACCAACAAAACAAACATGCAAGAGAAGTTAAGGACTCCACTTGCCTCCAAGATGAACAAACGGCGAGCACACGGCGGCATACGGTGGTCGGACTAGGCGGACGAACGGCGGCACCTCCCTCTCGGCTCCACCTCCTCTCTCTCCCTCTCGGTCTCTCCTCTCCCTTTCTCGAACACTCTCTCTCTCTCTCTCTCACCTCTCTCGGCCGAAAATGCAAGATCCGGCCACTCTCTCTCTCCTCATCCCTCTTATACTCCTAAATCCCATGATTAGCAATGATTACAAGCCTTTCAAATGGACCAATGCATGCTCTTGCCATTTGCCATTTGCCACTTGTAATCTTTATTTTTGAATTGATTGGGCTTGGGCTTAGGCCCATCCAGCCACTCCCTTGGGCTGGTCGAGCTCCCCTCTTGGGCCCTAATGGGCCGACTAGCTTGGCCCACCAAGCTCTAGGCTAATGGGCCCAAGGCCCATTTCGAATTTAACCTCCTTTTTTATTATTATTTTTTTTTTGAAATTCCTTCCATAATATTTTTGAATTCAATTTTTCACCTTGGCCAAAGTCTCAGAATATTTTTAATTATTGAAATTTAAATCATATGGCCAAGCATTAATTTATTAAATTTAAATTCCCACAATCACAAGCATAATTCATCAAATTAAAAGACAAATTGGCTAAAGCATAAGCCATAAAATTCTATCACCTAATTAAAGACATTTAACACACCTTAAGGCTTGGCTTTGAATTTCTGGGATGCCACAGAAAGAATAGGAGACGTAACTTAACGTTTGGTGCTGCCTCCTAAATTGGGAAATTTACATGATGTGTTCCATGTGTTGATGCTAAGGAGATATCGACCGGATCCTGGTCACATACTCGATCATGAAGCCATCAAAGTGGATGAGGAAGTAAGATACATTGAGGAGCCTATGCAAGTACTGGATTGAAAGGAGCAAATTCTTAGGACCAAGAAAATTCCATTGGTTAAGATATTGTGGTGACATCATGATGTGGAGGAAGCCACATGGGAAAGTGAAAATGAGATGAGGGAAAGGTACCCTCACTTGTTTAAAGAGACATAGGTAATGTCTAATTTCGAGGACGAAATTCTCTAGGGAGGGGAGAATTGTGGCATCCTAAAAATTCATAGCAATCTCTAGATGCACTACGACCCATGAATAGGTGATGGAAGCGCCATCGGACTATATTATAGCCATTAGACCAATGGATTACAATTAAACAAGGCCGAGCATTTAATGGACAATTGTTTTGTTGGAAATGTATCCTATGTCCATGTGTGATCAAGGATTGTACTAAAGGATAAATTGATAAGAAATTTTCCATACTTGGCCCTGTACCCTATGAATCGAATTTCCCTTGATTAATGTTGTAATTATTTTATGTACATGTGAATAATTATGATTATGTAACTATGAGTGGGGATTAAAGTGGAAAAATAGGAGCAAGTGTGGGCTGGACACTTAAGGCCCGAAACAACCCAAAGCAGCCCACCATTTCACCCTATTCGATCGACCAAGGCCCGGCCCAATTAAGGCCACCTCCATGCATGAAGTTTGACAAGTGGCGAGAGGGATTCTATAAGTGTTGTTGCCCCTATTGCTTCACCAGAAACCTCCATGTAAATCCAATGATTACTAGCTAATCATTAGAGTAAAAGAAAAGGAGAAGGGGCGGAGTGAGCGAGGGAGTGATCGAGAGAGAGAGAGAGAGAGAGAGAGAGAGAGAGAGTAACCGAGAGAAAGGGAGAGTGACCTAGAGAAAGAGAGAAAGCCCGAGAGAAAGAGAGAGTTCATGAGGGTGCTTCGGCGAGGGGAGAAGGAGACCAGCCCCGCCGTGCATGCACCAGTTACTGCCGTCGATCGAGCCGCGCCCGAAGCCCTCAAATTGCCGTTTGCTTGCTGTGGTTGCGTTGGACTTAAGGCAAGTGAAGTCCATTGATCTACATTTTGCTGTGCTGTGGTAGTCTAGTGGAATGTGGTAGATCTTGGAGATGTTTGAATCTTGATGCTAGATGTTGGAATTTCGAAAATATAGGAGTAGTTCTTCAAGCTAGTAAACTGTTTCATGGAAAAACAACTTGACCTTTGGTGACTCCGTGAACTTTATGCAATTATCCAGTTGGAATATGATTTTGTGTCCTTGATGAAAGTTGTAGATGATACCTTAAGGAATAACATAATAAAATTTGGGAAGAAACGGACAAGTATTGGTCAGTGAAACGATCTTTCTTTGAAAGTGTTAGATCTGGAAACTGTTGCCGAGGGTTAGGGAAAGTTATGGCGATTATAGCTCTTGATCTACAATGAATTTGACTTAGAGTTCTTCACAAAAAATTTACCTCTAGTTCCTATCTACAACATATTAAAATATAAAAATTTATTAAGATCTTTTTCTAATTTTTCCAGAATTTCAATTAGTGGAGTGCATTCTGTTTTATCCGAGAAACTGTTTTATTTTAATAATAAATGGATTGCTTTGTAAGCTAAAATGTCTTGAGTTGTTATTTATACAATGGATGCTGTGACATTAAGCATATCATATGGCATCAAATGTTATTTTCAAAGTGAGACATATATGTGAATATATCATGATGTTGATGATACCGTCGGACCCTTGAGTCGACGATGCCTCGGGAGTTTCGAGATGCCCGAAGGTGTGTGCCGGAAGCCTTGTGATGCCAGTTGGGGTACGAGATGCTCGAAGGTGTGTGCCAGATGCTTAGGGGTGTGTGCCGGAGGTCTCATGATGCCAGGTTGGGTGCGAGAGCCAAGAGGGATGCAAAGATTGGTCCCTGGGAAAATTGAAATCCTTTTGAATATCAAAATGGGGAATGAATTATGCGCATGTGTGTGCATATGGCAAGGTGTATGAATTGTCTATGAATTTGAATTGGTACTATTTGGCATTGAAAATGTGGTCATTAAGGCATTAAATGGATCTCATGGAGATATATGCATGATTGCATGGATGATATGCGCATTTCACATGAAATCTTGGTTGTTTTGCTTGTTGCATTGTGTAGTTTGATAGATCTTTTACTGCTGAATGGTTGTACTCACCCCTTTTGGGGACTAACATTTCAGACTGGAGTTATGTCTCTGTCGCCAGTCACCCTCGATACTTTCTATGGCATACCGACCGACGTCGAGGTTGAGTGTACGGATCATCATCACCTCGAGATACGGGGGCTAGTTTTAGTTCGTGTGTGGGTTTTGGTTTTGTACGACGTTGGATCACCCGCCGGCCATGTCACTCAAGAGTTCTTGTCCGTGCATATCTGCCACAACAAGGTTATGCTAGGGATGCTGCTGCCACCACCGGCTGATGGATCAGGTTGGGTGTGACTGGGTGCGATGGAGGGAGGATGAAGCTTCTTTTTGGATAGCTGACACTAGATGATGGATCGATGTACATGACTACTGTAGAGTCAGGTACTTTTGGTTATGGTTGAGCTTAGAAAAGCCTTGGCCTTTTGATGTACCGACTCATGATGTCCATCAAAGCTATGTAAATAAAAGTGTTCGGCTCTAACTTATATAAAGTGTGTAGTTGGTGTGCATTGCATTATCCTGTTGAGCATGGGGTAGGGAGATTTTGATTTTGCTTCCGCTATATGAACTGCGCTGGGACTGATTTAAATGATACAAACCCCCAGGATTTATGGAACCACTATAATTCAATGGTATCAGAGTGACATGTTATTGGGACAAGTGAAAGGTAAGCAAACTGTGGCGACCCTAATGGATTGGGGGCCGTTTCAGGGGTAGGAAAGAATTCATTTCTTTAGTGAAACCTAAGAATAAGATGATGATATTTCGTGACATTGACAATCTTTGTGTGAGGCACAAATTCCTTGATATGCCAAAAAAGCCAAATTTGGAGAACTCCTAGTGGGGTTCTAAGCGCTCCTTGACCACTTGCTTTGAATCAGTTAAGAGACACGAAATTTTTGGTGAGAATCATGTGTGTCAAACAACAAAAGGTGCACACTTGATTGACAATATGAGTGAGTAAAGGATCCCTGGTTCTTCGGATATGTGGGAATACCACAAAACTGAAGAAAATGAGAAAAAAGACACGAGAAATTTGATTCCCAGATTTAGGCCATAAGTTAAGAAGGTGTTGTTCAAGGAATGTATAGGGCATGGAATTTCGAATTCCCTTTAAGAATAGCCCTAATTTTGTTGGCAGGGATGTTGAGGAATTGACTTAGGAGAAAGATTAGATCTTGACAAATAGGAGGGGTAACAAAACCTAAGGAAGCTTTGCCTAGCCCAATGGCTTTATGAAACTCCTCAATTGTAGGGGTTAATTTATATTGATTAAACACAAAGGTGGAGGTCATGGGATTCCAACGATGGGCCAATGCCTTCACCATGGCAATATGAGGCTCGACCTTTAGCAAGGTTGGAACCACAACAACGTCCAATTTAGGCTTACCCATCTAGGTCTAAACCTAAAGGGGTATCCATGATTAAAATGTATTGTTGTTGAAATATAAAACACGTAATTAAAGCGCAGAAAATAAAAACATAATAACGATAAGAAATGAACGATGTCTTACCCACCAAACACATGGCAAGCGCAAATCACCTGTTGCATGAAACCGTGAGGTTTCAATGCCAAAGGTGAGGGTACTAAAGGTTCAAGGTCCTCATCCCAAAGTATAAAAATAGTTTACCCACTGCTACTATCGTCGGTTAATGCCATTTTTATCGGTTGGACAAGCGGGTTTATGTAAATAATAGATTACCATGAATATTCACTCGTGGATTTCATCCATAAACCCTCTTAAGGTCCCAAATTAGGCGATCAGGGTTTTAGACCATGGTTATGTGTGCGGTGTCATTCTAAAACTTGTAAACATGCATTTAAATTTAAACAATCAACACTTCAATATAACCCAGCATACATGCATATATCCTTTCACCACCTGCAAGACAATGGGCTTACACTCACTCCATCCCTTATAACTCCACTTACAAAACCATTTAACATGAGGTTAGCGACTTACCTCATTTTCCACGCGACTTTAACACGCAAACAATCCTACATAAGGCACGTTAGTTAACATAACAACCATTTTTTACGACTTCAAGTCCTCTTAATCTAGTAACCAGTCCCTAGTGGAGTCGCCAAACCTGTCACAACCTGATCACCGCTCTCGCAACCCTTGGGGGTTAGGGAAGGAGGGGATAGTTGTGGCACCCCTCAACGGCCCTCAATCTGTTAGGGTCACCACAGATTTCTTAACACTCATCCTACTACATATCTGTAAGGTAACCTTTAAATTTTAGTGAAACCATGGTTCATAGGGGTTGATCAGTAGAATACTTTTCCATTTTTTTTTTTTAAATATGAAGGTCCTAGCGCAGTTCATCAGTGGAAGCATAAACAAATCTCACCATCTCTCCCTCCAATAACAATAATGCAATGCATACCAACTATGCATCAGAAGAAAAGATAAAGCCGATTCACTTTTATTTATATTATCATGATGGACATTTTAGGTCGATACAACAAAAAAGCCAAGATTTTTAACTATACTTGACTATACCCAAAAGAGAACTCGACCCCATATGAAACATGTACATCCCTCCATCGCCAAGTGTCGGCTATCCCCAAAAAGAAAACATTAGCTCCCACTAGTCCTACGTGCCATCACACCCAACCCGATTCATCGGGTGGCGGCGGCGGTAACATCCCAAGCATCACCCCATTGCGTCGAACGTGAACGGACAAAAACTCTTGGATGATAGGACCATCAGCTGAACCCACGTCGTACATCACCAATACTCGAACTCGGACATACTCCAGACCAGGTATACTAATACAAGAATGCTCGGTGCACTCCACCTCGACGTTAGTAGGTATGCCATAGAAGGTACCACACACAACTGGTGAAAGAGGCATCTTTCTAATCTGAAATGTTAATCCCCAAAAGAGGTGAGTACAACCACTCAACAGTAAAGATCCGCCACACTACACAGTGCATCAAACAGAACAATCAAGGTATCATGAATAAAACACATATCATTCATGCATTCAAGCATACCTTACCTTGCAGCCATGCATATATCACCATGCCATATGTGCATATACCACCATACACTTATCATCAAACAGTCATGCATATATCACCATGCCATATGTGCATATACCACCATGCACTCATCATCAAACAGTCATGCATATATCACCATGCCATACACATCCATGCGCATGATACAATCTCAATTTTATCTTTTCAAGGGCCAGTGTTTGCATCCCTCAATTTATCACTCGCATCCAACCTGGCATCGCGAGGAACCTCTGGCACACATCTCCGGGCATCCGGCACACACACTCCGGGCATCTCGTACCCCAACTAGCATCACGAGGTATTCCTCCGGCACACAACTTCGAGGCTTCCGGCACACACCTCCGTGTATCCCAAAACTCCCGAGGATATCCGGCACACACACTTTGGGCATCTCGAAACTCCCGAGGCATCGTCGGCTCACACCTCCGACAGTCTTGTTATTGTCTCAATTTATATTCACACATGTATCTCAATTTCAACATGGTATTTGATGCATCAATATCAAGAGTCTCAACTAGCTTTTGATACCATATAACATGCCATATGTCATCACATATGCATCAAAATCAACCGCTCAAAGCATTGCATCACATGGAAAAATTCATTTATTTTGTAAAACACGTCATTTTTTTTTTTTTTGATAAAACATAATACACTCCCTTGGTTAAAACTCTAGAAAAATTAGTAAATGGTATAAATAAATTCCAAAAACTTGATACATTATAGACAAGACCTAAAGGCAGATATCTCACGAAAAACACCATACCAAAAGAATCTCACACAAAACAGTATGGTCCATGCATCACAGTCTTCAAAATTTTAACACATCAGCTTGCACAGTTTCGGAAGTAATTTATATTAAATATCCAAATGAACTCAAAAAATTTGTAAATTTTGATAGGTTATATACAAGTCCTAAAGGTAAATATCTTGTGAAGAAATTGAACCCCAAATCGTTCTAGATTAACAGATATAGACTATTAATTCCCCCTGTTCTCGGTGTCGTTTTTCCAGATTATCTTCTTTCAAAGGAAGCTCGTTTCACCGATCTACATATGTCCGTTTCTTCTAAATTTTCATTATGTTATACCTCAGAATATTACCTACAACTTTCATTAAGGACACATGACCAAATTTTAATTGTATGATTTTATAAAAATCACAGAATCATACTAGGTCAAGGTAGCATTTTCCCAGATCCAGTTTCTTCAAAGGACAACGATTTCACCGACCTATTTTTGTTCATTTCCTCAAAATTTTTGATATGTTTTACCTCAAGAAGTACACTACAACTTTCATAAAGAACACAAGGTGAGATTTTCGCAAGAAAGCTACTTTACAGTCCACAAAATCACTAAATGTCAGCACAACAAATTCAAAATATAATCTCTCCAAAGGAAAATTGTTTCACCAGGCAATCCTTGTCCGTTTTGTCTCAAATTTTAGTATGTTATCCCTCAAGATGTTCTATACAATTTCATGAAGAGATTGAAGCAAGGTTCCAACTAAAAAGTCGCATGCAGCTCACAAACTCGTGAAGGGTTGAACTGATTTTTCCAGAAAACAGCATGCTAGGCCAACGAATTTCTCCCCAAAGCTTCGATCTTTCATCACATCCACCACAACCAAAATTCACCATCTTCTACACACACATCACAGCAAGCAAAGGGTAGGTTTTAGGACTCTACTTGCCTCAAATTTAAGCACAAAACAGCGACGAATGGCGGGCAAAGCGGCGAACGAATGGCAAACGGACCTCCTCCTTCCTCTCGCACGCACGGCCTTCTTCTCTCTTCATTTCCTTTCCTTTCTCTCTTTCTCTCCTCTTTCTCTCGGACGACTCCCTCTCTTTCTCTCCCTTTCCTCGCCTAATCCGTCCCCTCTTCCCCTCTAATTTGTTCCCCCTCATGATTAACAATCATGATCTTGCATGCCGGTGCCACTTGGCAATTGCCATGCAAGATGGACTTGAATCCGGCTGGGCTTGAGCCAGCTTGGTCGACGGCAGCCTCCTCTTCCTTTGGACTTCGCAGGCCAGGCTCATATGGCCGAATGGTGGATGATTGTGGGTTGGGTTTTTGGGCCGGCTTGGCCTAAGAATTTTGGCCCACTTCCCCTTTAATAATCTATTAATATCTTCCACTTAAATAAATTCCTAACTTACAAAAATAATATGGCCATAAAACTTGTTACAAATCCATAAATTCCAATTTATAACACACATGGCCAATGACAGAATTTTCTTTCCTATCAAATAATTATCCATTAAAAGCTTGGCCATAAATCTTATTGCAAATTATGGATTAAATGGCTGCAATTCAACTTAAGGGTACTTCCATCATCTTTCCATAGGTTGTAATGCCTCTAGGAATTGCCATGAGATTTTGGGATGCCACAATAGTTGAATTTATGGATACTTGATCATGAAAAAATCCCTCACAATTCTCAACCACAAGAGTGTCATCACCTCACCCCCCGGACAAATCTCTTGTGACAATGGAGTGTCGTGATCCATACTCACACGAGCAACATACCTCAAGAGAAGAAGTCAAGTGTGGATATTGGATTTAAGGGTACCTTTACCATGATAACCATCCCTCTAGTACTCTCTTCCCTAAGGATGGCATCACTTCATCCATTAGGAGTTTTCCACAGCGGATATGCTAAACCATGGTGAGTTTCGTCGAAACTCATAAACCTTATGACATGTTTATTTATACGGTCTAGTTGTTTAGGACAACCTATAAATGAGACGAGAGTCGCCACTAGCCTATTTTTGGGGATTAGCCAGAAAACCCAATCAATGGTCAAAAGTGTTCCCTCGATTCCTATGCAACCAAATATCTAGGTTCGGAGACTTGGGTTATACTAATATTTTTATTAGCGCCCTTTCAGTACCTAACAGTATGTTGTGCTCACTTAAAGTGTCCATGCATTTCTTCTTCAATTTTTTTGAGATCGTTTATCCTAAACTAAGCGATCATGCATGGTTAATCATTTACGTGCTATTTTATTCCTAGAAAATGTGGAAAGAAAGTAATCAATTGAATTAAAAGTATAAGATAGTAATTAAACAACTAAGGAAAGTAGTAAATCTATCATGTAATCCTAGGAAAAAATAAAAAGAGAAACAGAACTAAAGGACAAGAAAGAAAAGAACCCGCAACTCATTAGATTTTTATACAAACAATAGGAAACCCAAGACATATGTCGAGGATGAATGATATAGAAGCATGGTCGGATTGGACATCAACCTTTCACTGTCTTCGTGTCATCTTCATCCTCGAGATCCTAGGAACGTACAATGAAAAGAAACAAGCATACACGTCAAAACAACCAAAAGCACGACATCATGCCAATGTCAATCGATCAAAGGAAGTTCAGTTCAAAAATAAAATTTGGGCCTCAGTTTGACCTTTGTAGTTCATACATAAGTCCCTCTAAGACACCTACCCAGTTTATTTAATAACTTATAACCATTATTAACCAATTGTGTTCTCGCATGACCAATAACACTTATAAGTCCCTAATTAGGTACTCTATGTGATTCCCAAGATCTACCATTAGTATCATGCATCGACCCTCACATACATCTAGAAGTCACATGCATGAACATGAATTAAACACACAGGTAGGTCCTTTGGACCTTTTTTTTTTTCAATCAATCAAACAAATGATTGAACCATGGTGGGTCACTTATTACCAAGGGCATGTGCCAATCACAAACACGGGCATTACTAATGAATGTGTGATTATATGCATGAGCGTACGTGTGATATTTCAAAGACATTTTTGAAATCATCGACAAAGTTTATGAGACAAAGTGATATCTCGATTATGGAAGGTATTCAATTGCCAAAGCTAGCTCGAGGCTCATATAAATGTACTCACAAGCGTCGCAAACATTTTGAATACAGTCCAACCATGACTTTCACAATCGTCAAATTAGGATTTAAAGAGATTTGAAGATACTTTGGATTAAGGAATATTTAAACTATGGAATATATTCAATTGCCAAGGCTAGCTCGGAACTTGTATAAATGCATTCACAAGCGTTGCAAACATTTTGAATATGGTCCAAACCATGACTCTTCCTTAAGCCAAATTATGCTTCGAAAAGAGTCTCTAAAAAATTACTTTTGGAAACATCACATGTACCAAAGCGTTTTCAAGAGATGATTTGGAAATTCGATAAGCCATTTGATAATGGATATCAAGGCATTTGTAGCAACTTTCGTGAAGATGACATGACCTAATTTCACGTGCAAGATAACTTAAGTGATTTAGCTGACAATCGCAACAACAAGCTCATGTCAGGAAATTTCAGACCAAGCATGCCAAATCAGCAAAATTGAGTGGTACCCATTGGTAATCTATTCATGATAAAATTCCCTAACATGCATGACATGACAATGAACAACTTTCATGAAGAAATTTTTCTCAATTGAGCTAAGCATGATTTTATAAAAATCAGACAATAAACAATAATACATCAGGAAATTGTCAAAATAATAGGACATCACATCATTATAACTAAGATTTGTCCAATTAAAAGGGGTCTAAAAAACATTAAATTTTCACACAACATAGTGAACAAGATGACAAACAAACTAAGATGTATAAGAGTCATTTTGACGGAATCCTCTACCGCCATGGTAGTTCCTCTCTCGATATGCAGAGAAATCCTCTACTGCCATGGTAGTTTGTAGTCTTTCAAAGCCTCTTTAATCAATCCCATCACTCAGTACCCTTTTCACACATCCTTTCTACTGGAATTCTCATTACTCTGTCCAAAATGAATAATTCAATCAATATTTTGTGGAGGGATTCCCATCCTCGGCTTCTTTTTCTTCTATTCTGAAGCTACATCCTCTACGCGACATCACCCTTCACTTTCTGCTCATCTAAGGTCTTGCATGTCTCCGATTCTCCAAATACAAGGTTGGGTCAGTTCCTTTTAGTAATTCTAACGGTCTTGCATGTCTCAGATTCTCCAAGTACAAGGTTGGGTCAGCTCCTTTTAGTAATTCTGACAGTAAGGTCTTTCTCTTCTTCGTATTCCTCCTGCTCATATTTCGCGTTGATGATGGATTGTTGGATTGGGGGGACTAGACGAAGCTTACTGTACCATTAATTTAAGGTCTTAGTTGTTAGATAGTCCCAATGGACTCGATTGCAACAGAAGAATCGGTGCGACTAGCTACCCTGTGTCAACGACTCGGTCGATTATGTTCTGAAAAGGAAGTAGAAATTTGGGATGAAGCACCTCCCCCAGAAAGATTGCAAGAATGTAGACTCACCTTAATTGGCAGCATATTTTCCAATCCCTTTGTTAATCTGCCAGCTTTTCAAAGCATAATGATGAGAGCATGGAGGACAGAGCGTGTCCACATATCCCAGAGGGATAATGGCCTATATATTGCAAAATTTCAGTTAGAAAAAGAGAAATAGAGAATAGCAGATGGTGGTCCTTGGTTGTTTTCAAGACACCTAGTTATCTTTAAACAATGGATGCCTAATATGCCTTTGCACTATTATGACTTTACCTGTTGTGCTTTTTGGCTACATGTTTATGGCTTACCTTTGGAATGGAGCACTGAACAGCTCCTTCGTCGGGCAGTGCAACAGATTGGTTTAGTGGTTGCTGTCGATCCCATTACATTAGAGGGATCAGCCATCAGAAATGGCAGAGTTAGGATAGAGATCGATCTAGCCAACTCCTTGAAGACTGGAAAGCTAATTATAATAGCTGGGAAAACTTTGTGGCTTGATTTTAAATATAAACGATTGCCTTACTTCTGTTATTCATGTGACAAAATTGGACATTATGCGATGTATTGCCAAGACTTTCCTTATGATGAAGCTCAACTAGAGGGTAAAAGCAAGATGGCTTACGGCCATTGGCTATGTGCTGACATGAAGGAACATAGTCCCTATTGGAAAGCATTTTATAACCCACCAGAACCAACTCAACAGATGGAAGAGACGGTACCTGAGACTCCCCCTGATCTGCAGCAGCAATTTCCTTTACTACCTCCACCTGAAAATCCACCTAGAGCGAAAGAAGTAATGACTCAACAGGCAACTCACGTATCAGTAGTAGCACAGGAAGCTCGGCATACTACTACTCGGCATACTACTGACCTAGTACCTGCATCGACAAAATTAAAAGCAGTTCAAACTCTATCTATGGACAAGACAAAGCATATACAAAGAAACTCTCTACGGACTACTACCACAGGGGGTAATTCTAAGAAGCAGCGGAGGTATTCACCCTATGAGATGCGACATTCACCCCCTTCAGATTTTGATGACAATTAGCTGATGGAAACTCCAGTTTATGCGGCAGAAGAAATGGCCTAATGGGCGATGGTGGCTGGCCCTCAACAGCCACCCACAAACAAATGAAACTACTCTGTTGGAACTATCAGGGTCTAGGCAATCCCCTGACAGTTCAAGCTCTTAAGGCCTTAGTGGCTAAGGACACGCCCGACTTGGTTTTTCTAATGGAAACCAAGAATTTTGAACCAGTTCTCACAAGCTTGCAACAGCGTTTAAGATTTCAGCATGTTTTTGTTTGCAACCCTGTTGGTCTGAAAGGAGGTCTAGCGATTCTATGGCAAGATAACTTATCTATAGATATCATCCATTCTTCAGATGATTATCTCGATATGATGTGCAGTGACTTGATCGTCGATAGAACTATGCGCATTACCTGTGTCCATGCACCCTATTCCTATCACAAGCGGCAGTTATTATGGCAAGAGTTACGACTGATCAGCATCTCCAATACCTGGCCTTGGGTTTGTGCAGGAGATTTTAATGAAATACTCTACCCATGGGAAAAGGTGGGCATGAGGCCAGCTGCTCCTTTTCAACTCTCTTCCTTTCAGCCTTTTATTAATGACTATTCCCTAATGGAAGTGGAAAGTAAAGGATGTCGATTTACCTGGACGAATAAAAGAGTAGGCGATGAACTTATAAAAGAGCGAATAGACCGGGTTATGTGCACTTTCGACTGGTGTGTTTTATATCCTGAGGCTGAAGTATTGGCTTTGCCGGCTGTGGGCTCTGATGATAGTCCCCTACTTTTAAATACAATAGCACAGATTGGCAAAAGAAGCAGACAATTTGTTTATGAAGCATATTGGAACCAGGATCCCGAATGTCAGGAGATTATATATAGGACCTGGAATTCCATCCAGCATCGGCAATCCATCTTAGTTCACAAGATTCAGGTTGTATTGAGGGCTTTACAGGCATGGAGTCGCGCGAAATTTAAGAATGGCCATCTACGAATCAATTCGCTACATCAACAGCTAGCTGACCTCACCAACAATCCATCTCTCAACACCAATGAGATAGAGGCTGCATCTAATATTCGGGATGAAATTAGACATTTATGGCAACAAGAGGAGCAATTTTGGGCCATGTGGTCTAGAATCAATTGGTTGCGTTGGGGGGATAAGAATTCAAAATTTTTCCACGCCTCCACCATCCAACGGCGCCAACGAAACAGGATAATAACGTTACAAGATGCAAATCACGAATGGTGCGGGATCCTCAAACTTTAAGGGAGATGACAAATTTTTTTTTTGTCACAGTTATATACTTCAGAGAGGGCTCGTGACTATGGCCCTGTTTTGGACCAATGCCCTACAGTTGTCACTTCATATATGAATACCCATTTAACTGCTTCGGTCACTATGGAAGAGGTGCACAAGGCGACTTTCCAGTTAGGGATTTCTAAAGCTCCAGGCCCAGACGGTTTGAGCGGACTTTTCTACCAGACTCACTGGGAAATAGTAAAGTATGATCTTCTAAGGTTAGTGGAAGACTTTTTTAATTCAGGTACGCTACCCAGTAAACTTAATCGAACCATTATTGCTTTGATTCCCAAGACCAGTCACCCTCAAAGTCTAGACCAGTATAGGCCCATCAGTTTATGCAACTACGCATATAAAATAATTTCAAAAGTTCTTGCAAATAGACTGAAATTATGGCTATCGAATCTCATTGCTAAGGAACAGGCTGCTTTTGTTAGTGGACGACAAATTCAAGACAATGTTTTAATACTCCAGGAAGTAATGCATCAGTTCAAAGCAAGAAAATGGAAGCGAAGGCATAAGGTCTTAATCAAGACAGACATGCGTAAGGCGTATGATCGAGTGGAGTGGGACTTTCTGAGAGACTATTTGATTAAGTTAAGTTTTCATCACCAATGGGTTTTATGGGTTATGCAATGTAAAACCACTCCATCTCTCAGTGTACGCTTTAATGGCGAGCTACTACCTTACATCCAACCTTCACGAGGACTTCGTCAAGGTGACCCCCTATCTCCTTACATTTTTGTGTTAGTGGCCAATCTTCTTTCTACTTTAATTACCCAAGCGGTTCATAGTGGCCATCTTAAAGGGATAAAGCTTGCTCGGTCCTGCCCAACTCTATCACCCTTATTTTTTGCCGATGATTCAATCTTTTTTCTGGATGGTACAATCACTTAATGTCAGAACATGTCCAATATTCTGAATCGATATTGTCTAGCTACCGGACAAATTATCAACAGAAACAAATCGGGCATGCTTTGCAGCAAATATTGTCCGATGAGTTTGCAGGAAAACTTGGCAAGTGAATTCCGGGTTCCTGTCCTACAACGTTACGGTAAGTACTTGGGTATACCCTCAGACTAGGGACAATTGAAATGAGAAATGTTCTCTTGGATCTTAGCGAGGGTAACTACAAAATTGGAAGGGTGGAAAGAACGCCTTTTATCTAAAGGGGGTAAAGAAGTCCTTCTTAAGTCGGTGGTGCAGGCTATTCCCCAGTATGCAATGTCTGTCTTCAAGCTTCCTCACTCTATTTGCAAGGGACTAGAACAGCATATATCTAGTTTTTGGTGGAAGAACGATGTTAGTAGAAGAGGGGTGCATTGGCAGAGATGGGATGCATTAAAGATAAGCAAGCATAGTGGAGGTCTGAGTTTTCGCGACTTGATGGCTTTCAATAAAGCATTGCTGGGTAAGCAAGCCTGGAAATTACTTCACAGTCCATTATCCTTTAAGGGCCTTTATTTCCCAACTCAAACCTTTCTACATGCGGAAACTGGGTATCGCCCCTCTTGGGGCTAGAGAAGCCTACTTACTGGAAGAGAGGCCATTCTACCGAATTTGCGATGGTCTGTGGGTGATGGAAAAAGTATCTGAATCTAAAGGGATCGATGGTTACCTATTGGGCCAATACCAGGACCTCTTGCAAGAGAAGAACCAGAATTGGTGGCTGATCTTATTGACTCTAACCACCAATCTTGGAATATTCTACTTATCCAGCAGCATTATGATGAATGTATTGTCAGGGAGGTTATCAAAATACCTATTAGACCAGTCTTTGCTTCTGACCAGTTAATATGGGTAGCAACAAAGGATGGTCTTCATTCAGTGAAGAGCAATTATCAATCCCTAATTAGTACAGCACTCAACAGAACAGACCATGCAGCCTCAACAACCTTCAGACATGACAGGAAAATGTGGACGAGACTATGGACGATGCGAACAGAGCCTAAAATCATAATGTTCTTATGGTCAGTTTTTCATAGCTCACTTGCAACCAAAGCCAATCTGTTTAGACGCCATATTATTTTGGATCCTATTTGTGGCCTATGCGATCAACAAACCCAAAAAACCATTGAGCACCTTTTTTTCTCTTGTTCTTGGACAAAGGAGGTATGGCAGCATGCTGATCTAAACGAACTAAATATTTCAACACTAGTTAACAGCATCGAAGCTTGGATCACCAATCAGGTCAGGAATTAGCGTTCAGTACCTGGGATAGAGCTCATCGCGCATGTATTATGGCAGATTTGGGGAGGACAGAATAATTTTGTTTTAAAGCACCATCAGCCGCGACCCCATATTGCTGTTACCGATGCTCTAGCACAAACTTGCAGCTACGACCGCTCCAACCCCAGGTGGCGGCACCAACAATCCACTGCCCTGCACTCTGAATTTCTATGGCGACCCCCTGATTGTGGCACCCTAATGTGGCACCCCTCGACGGCCCCCGATCCGTTAGGGTCGCCATAGTTCGCTTACCTTTCACTTTCCCTATTAACATGTCACTCTAATACTATTTCAATTACAACGGGTCCATACAACCATGGGGGTTTACACTTTTTTTTTGATAGGTCCCTTGCGCAATTCATATACGGAAGCACATCCAACAAACTCCCTTCCTTATATTCAGAAAACGATGCACACCTACTAAACATTTATAGGTAAAAGCCGTACACTTTTATTTACTTAAAGACCAGATGGACATCATTCATCGGTACATCAAAATGCCAATGGTTATATACTTGGCTATACTTCAAAAGATGATCGACATCTTCTCCAACAGTTGAATACTTAAAGTCCATCGATTAGTGTTGGCGTCCAAAAGTTCCTCCCTTTGCTATCCTCCTCCTCGTAATCATATCCAACCATTTGATTCATCTATTGGTAATAGTGGCAGCAGAGGTATCTTATCTAGTCTGAAATGTTATTCCCCAAAAGGGGTGAGTACAACCACTCAGCAGGTAAAGGACCAATAAACCACTCAATGCATCATACCATACAATCATCACAACCATGGCAAAACACATGTCATTCAAGTATCCATGCACAATTTACCTTAATATCAGGCACATGCCATCATATTGCATGTACATACATCATCATATAAACATCACCATCATGTCATACATTTACCATCATGTCATAAGTGCACATACATCCATGCACTTACCATCATCATGTCACATATACCATCATGCCATAGGTGCACATACATCCATGCACTTACCATCATCATGTCACATGTACCATCATGCCATAGGTGCACATACATCCATACACTTACCATCATCATGTCACATGTACCATCATCATTACCATGCACTCATCATCATCATATCACATGTACCATCATCATTACCATGCACTCATCATCATCATATCGCATGTGCCATCATCATTACCATGCATCCATGCACTCATCATCATCATATCACATGTACCATCATCATTACCATGCATCCATGCTCTCATCATGTCATGCATATATCATCATGCATATTTCAATTTCAATTTCTCAATTTCATCCTTTCATTTTGGACCGCCACATTTCTCTTTCTCGGGACCAGTATCTGCATCCCACATTTATCACTCGCACCCAATCCTGGCATCATGAGAACCATCCGGCACAATACCTGCCGGGCATCTGGCACAATACCTGCCAAGCATCTCGCATCCCAACTAGCATCACGAGGCATCCCCCCGGGCACAAACCTCCGGGGCTTCCGGAATTACATACCGACATACCACCAGGATCCCCCCTCCTCTGGAATTATGTACCGTATACCACCGGGCATCTCAAAATTCTCGAGGAAATCTCCAGGGCTCGCCATGAAAATGGTTTCCCCTACCCTCCGGAATTACGTACTGACATACCACTAGGCCTCCCCTGGAATTATGTACCGTATACCACCAGGCATCCCAACACTCCTGGGTATTGTCGGCTCACACCTCCGACGGTCTTGTTACCATCTCCATTCTCATTTATACATGTATCTCATTCACAATTATGGCTCAATTTCAACATGGCATGTGATGTGATGGCAATCAAGATCATTTTTATCCTTTGATTCATACGTGCATCTCCAATCATCATCATTCACGCAGCAATACACAAACATTCATAAAAATACAATTCATGGAGTCCATACAATTCAGAATAGTCCATTTATCATGCCTTTTTGAAGTTTACCAAATTCCAGCTTGTACCATTTTGGAAAACATTTGAATTAAATATCCATATGATTCTCAAAAATCATAAAATCAGGACATGTGATAGAGAAGACAAAAAGATAGCAATTTCATGAAGAACACGTGCTCAAAGATTTCACACAAGAAGATATAATCCACACAAATACAGCATGCAATTTCGGATAGAAACAGATTGCGCAGTTTTTGAAATAATTCGATTAAAATACCCGAATGACCTCCAAAAATTATGAAATTTTACCAGGTTATATTTAAGACACTAAAGTAGATTTTTAATGCAGACATCTAGGCCAGATTCGTTCTAGATAATTTTATACAGACGTCCGAAGCTCCTGATTCTAGCACCGAAACGTCCAGTATAGCTATTTCCGAAATATCGAGTTTTCACCCACTTTTTCTTCTTAGTTTCCTCTGAGATTTGGATATGTTTTGTTTCAAGAGGTCCCCTACAACTTTCATCAAGGGATCTAATTGAAATGTCCAAAGATTAACCACCATATGGGTCCAAGAAGTCTCGGGTGTCCAGTACCGTATTTCCAGATTTACCGTCTTCAAGAGAAAGTCGATTCACTAGGCTACACTTGCTCATTTTACCTCAAATTTGAGTATGTTAGTATTTAGGATGTTCTCTACAAGTTTCATGAAGAAATTGAAACAAGATTCCGACTAAAAAGTCACATGAAACCCACAAAACTACCAAAAGGTCAGCAAAGCAGTTCCAGATCTAGTGTCTTCGTAGGAAGAGGGTTTCACCCATTAAAACTCATAATTTTTGTCTCAAATTTTAGTATGTTATACTTTGAGATCTTTTCTACAACTTTTATGAAGGAGTCAAAGTCAAAATCGAATGCGAAACATGCATGCAAGCCTCTACAAGTTCCTGGGTTAGGCGGTATACACGAGAACAGCAAACATTTTCAAAAACAAACCACAATAGCTTCGGTTCCTTACCTCTAACCACCCAAGAATTCAACCACACATGCAAGACACACATGCAAGAGTAGAAATTGATCCTAACTTGCCTCCAAAATTGAACAAACGATGGCACACGGACTGCGACGAATGAGTGGACCTCATCCCTCGCTCGGCTTCTCCCTCTCTCTCTTGGCTCCTCACTCTCTCGCAAATCTCTCTTTCTCTCACTCCCTCTCTCTCTCTCTCTTTTTGGTTGTATACATATTTGCATGCATTCTCATTTTGCATGGGGGACAAGTGTTCTAATGGAAAGGACAAGTGGAAGATGCATGAACAAGTGGTCAAAGAGGAAGGACAAGTGTTGGTGGTGAAAGGCATGCTCTCCCCCCTCCCCTTTTGGTTCGTACGACACCCTTGGGGTGTCTCTTGGGCCTGCTTGGGCCTGAAATCTTGGGCCCAAGAGTCCTTAAAATAAAGCCCAATTCCCCTTATATATATATATCTATCAAATTTAATTTAATAACAAAAATTCAGTTTGCTTTATATACAAGTATATACACACATATATATACTCCAAATTCTTACGGCTCGCTCAATATCTTCAGGTTCTAATTCTTTAATTTTTAGTGCATATAATTCTTATGCAAGATCAAATCCCATCCTTTTGGTTCAAAGGATAAAATTGAAATACTATTCCAAATGAACAAATACGAATCAATGCCTGTAAAATAGAAACAAAGTCATAGTTCGGTGACTGTCACCTATTCATGGACCTTAATGTATCTGGAGGTTGCCATGAATTTTGGGATGCCACACCTAAAATGCAATATCGATGGGGCTTACAAGCAGGGAAGTCAAAACGGATCCATGGCCTACATTAGTAGGGACTACCAGGGAAGACTTACTGATGTTTATACTGCAGAATTTCCAGCGACCTCGGCACTTCAATCTGAGGTGCAAGCGCTCACTTTCACCCTTCGCCATCTACTAAGGACGGGACTCCATACCGCTCACTTGGTGATTGAATCGGACTGCTGGATCATGCTTGACACCTTGAACCAGAACAAATAGCCGCCATGGGAGGACAGAGTACTCTTCGAAGAGGTCAAGTAGCTGCTTCTTTCGTACCCTAATTTGCGACTCAGATACTGCAGGAGGGAGGCCAACTCGGTGGCGGACTGGGCTGCGAAGCCACATCGATCAAGCCCGTAATTGGAATATATTACCCCCTTTTCTACTTTTAGATCATGTGTATGCGGATGCTGTTGCAAGCGGTTGTAATTTTACAACGTCCTAATATATCGTTTATTCTGACCAAAAAAAAAAAAAAAAAGATGACAAACAAACTGGACTAGGTCAAGAATCCCCATAGAAAAAATGAGACAAAAATGACAGGTGTCCGTCCAAACAGGGGTCTGAATTTTGACCCTAGGTCTAGATTTTAGACAAGTTTTGGAAAAATCTAAAAGGGACCTAAGGACAAGCAAATCACATGAAATCAAGGGGATTCGAAAGTTCTAAGTGTGCTTTCCAACTTCCTAGAAGGACTTGAGTCTAAACAAGGTCAATTGGTGCTCTAAGACTGGAATTTCTAAAAGTGCGCATATCAATAATTTAAAAAAAAAAAAAGCTAGAACATAAGCACTTATCATTAGACCTCAAAATCATTCAAGTAATGCTTAAAAAGCATGAAAAATCACACGCGACTTAGAATTAGATGCCACAAATAATTTAGGTAATCATCTAACCCTAAGTCGGCATAAGAATATGTCATGTAATTCAATGACAATACGAGATGATTCAAGATTCATAATGACGTGCTTAGAGGTTTCTAAGTGCAACAAGCACTTTCATGATACAAATTTAACGTGCGAAATGACACTTAAATGTAATGATCTAAACATGTACACAAAGCTTGTAACATGTAATTCAAATGTGAATATGGCATTATTGCAAGATTTGGTCTCTAAAAGACCTAAAGGGCATGGCAAAGTTCACACATGAGAAGATTTCATCCTAACCTTAACACCACAAACCAAACATGATTTCAATCACCTAGGGACATGCAAAAATCTAATTAAAAATTACACATATAGAACATGAGATGATGAACATTTTTTTCTCTAAGAGTCCGAAACTCAATGGAGATCATTTGAGCTGCAACAAAAATGACAAAACAAACATGCATCTTCAAGCTGTGTTATTGCAACGCCCTTTTACATTAATGCATGTAATTGATGCACTAAACGACATTAAAACTTTGCATCATACATTGATCGAACACATACAACATATAGTTCATTCATCATGAAGGTCTTAAGGTTAAACAAGGTCAATTACATGTTCAAATCTACCTAAATTCATCTCGAACCAAAACATGGTAGATTGACCTTAGCTTAGATCTGAATAGTTTTGACCTAGCTAATCTTATCTAAAAATTTTAAAAGAATTACAAGACATTCTATAAACAATGACAAACAACATTCATGAGGAAAGTTCCTCCAGAAATGATCACAGTGATCAATACAAAAATAGCAAAGTCAAACTTTTTGAACCAAAACTAAAGCTAAAACGAACCTAAACTACTGCAGAATCGAGCAACTTCGGAGGTGTTTTTTGATAGTCAAACATCACTCAATTGGGGCATGACCTATCAATTTGAAGTTTATGATATGTATTTTCAAAGTCTAAAAGGACTCGAACTAAGACAATGTCATTTCATATCTCACTTTGGCCAAAATAGCAGGTTTATTGTAGGAACACCAAAATGCAGATTTGAAGCCAAAATCATTCAATCATCTCAAGATCATCATCAAGGAACAATCAATCATAGCAGATCAACTATCAATCCATCAAGCACATACCTAACATAATATGTGGTCCTAAAATTGAACCCTAGCCCCGACCAATTAATCGGGTCTCGCTTCACAAGATTTGAGATCAAGGAAGTTAACTTTGATGCGGTTTCATTGATTGTAGACGCAATCGATCGAATCTAGGTTGACAAAATAAGAACGAACCTCCAAGGATTGAACCGAACTGCCGTGGATCACTTAAAATCTGCTGACTTGCCAATTTGGTTTGCAAAGGCCGAATTGGTCCTAATCGAACCAATCTTTGCACTCACCGAAGAGGATCAGTTACCGGAGATGATTCGGCAACTAGTCCACTTGACCCCGACCATGCCTTGGTTGGGGATGGACTCAAGACCAGATCGGATCAGATTCGGTGGCTTTGGAGTCATCGTCAGTCGCCAATTCAAGTAGAGATCAAGACCGACTCGAATTGAACCGATTTCAAACACTGGTTGCAGGTTGGGCCATCAAAAAAGGTCCGATTGTTGTTCTGCCAACCCCCAACCACAACTAGGTCGGGGATGCTCCTGAGGAGAGATCGGCGAGGCTGAGCTGTTGAGGATCACCGAATCCGGCAATCAAATCGGTCAAGCATCCAAACCTACTTGGTTGCCGACCTTCAAATCGCGAGAAGAAGGTTGGATAAGGAGGTCCGGTAACCGATGAGGGCTAGTGCAGCTCCGACAAAAAGCAAGGGATGGAGAGGTTCACCAATGAGGGTAGAGTGCTGCCGATAGGGAGCCGAATTGGCAGCTATTGGTCTATCGAATGGAGTACCGGTCGAACTGAGAGAGAGAGAGAGAGAGAGAGAGAGAGAGAGAGAGAGAGAGAGAGAGAGAGAGAGAGTATTTCGTGCAGAATGAGCTCCCCCAAAATTGGAGGGAAAATTGATATATATATATATGTATATACCATCCTTAAATTGATTAATTTTAGCCATTGGTTCGATTCGACAGTCGAAATTTTGATTCAACGGTCAAAAGTTAATTTCAAAGGTTTTATTATGATGTAGAGGTGTTACGTAATTGATTTAGTGGTTTGATTTGCGAAAATCCAAGCTAAAATCGAGAATTGCATTTAAATGTCCAATTAATGGTCAAATTGCAATCTAAGAAATTTTGAGAAATTAATGGTGCAAAAGTAAAATTGACACTTTGAGGATTTCAGATAGCTAGTCAGACTGGTCAAACTAATTCACTCTGGTTTGACAAGTTTTTGACTTGTTCTTGATCGATCTGGTCTGGTTCTAGCTAGTTCACCTATTTGTGATCTTTTTGGGTTCAAAATTTATGCAATTTAGTCCCTCGAGGACCAATTGAAAAGAAAACTTACATGATTTGAGAGGAAATTGCTCAATTGTGAGTCAACTAAGCCAATTAGACTTCATAAATATGATTTAGGGGTCTTTTATTGACTTGATTGAATGATTGTTACACAAAACAATGGACCGAAGCCATGGATGCTTAGAATTGAGTCAAGGGGGCTAAAATGATCGAATTTGCAATTCATTGGGTAAAATTGCGAATTGATTGAAATTGAGTCCAATTAATGTTGCAATTGCCCTATCTAATTAATCACCCATGTGTAAGATCACTTAATGCATTGAAGTTGGCCTTGAATTGAAGTGTCTGGGTTTAGGTTGAAAATGAACTTAGGCCTAATATTAAAATTGGGTCTAGATTTATGAAATTAAACCATAGCTTTGAATGAGTCAACTTGAATTTTGTCAATGAAAGCTCAATTGCTTAACTTTCTTATACTTGAAAAAGTAAAATTCCTTAAATCAAGAAGTCTTGATGTGAATTTCTCAAAATCGGTTTCGGATTTAGGCTTGTCTTAAGGAAATGAGTGAAGAACAATCGTTTGTTCGCAAGTCATAATCAATTTTGGTCTCCTAATTAGGGCTTAAAATTGCAATTTGTGTTTTGTCCTAGCAATTCACGAAATTGAACATGCGAGTGGATTTAGAATAGTCCCTTAACCAAATGTCAAAGAAGGAACTACACCTAATTATGATTATAATGAAAGTAATTTGATTTTTTGCCGATTTAGAACCTCAAATCGAAAAACTCGGAAAACAAGGTTGCTAACCGAATTTTATGAAATTTTTGATACACAAGTCAAATTGACACTAAAAGGAGAATTTTTGTGAATTTTTATTTTTTCAATTTTTTGGTTAAAGATTTGACCAAAAGTTAACATTTTAGTTGATTTTTCCTAAAATGTTGATTTCTTGGTAAAATCTTTGAATTTCTGATAAATTGATTCGATGAAGTGAAATTAAAGCTAAATGGCATCTTTTGGATAAAAAATCAAATTTTTTACTTATGGTTGACTTTTGGTCAAAGAGTTGACCAAAAAGTCAACCCAAAAGTCAACCATTTGACCTACCGGATTTTTCTCGAAAATGAATTAAAAATTACTTAAGAACAACAATACAAAAGAAAGAAATGAAAGACCACAGTTTTTGGCTAAGAAATAGGGTCTGTCGCAATCAAAAACCCAAATCTCAATTTTTACCTTTTTCGATGCGTTGACCAAAAATAGGTGTCAACAGCTTCAATTAATGGATATTGTACTCCTGATAGGGTGCTTACTCATAATCAAACATAATCAAACAAATGATCCATTGTCTCACGGCTCAAATTAAAGATTATCGCAATCTTGGGCAACACAATTATTCAATAATAAGTTGAAATAATTAAAAAAATGTCAAATGTCTAATATCAATAACAACGCAATCTTTATGGATCAAATTAATAATTAAATCAACTTAATCAATAAGCCCTAATTGGAGTTGTCTAATATCTCAAATATCACATATCAGATAAATAATCAATCCGAATGGAAGAATGAAATATTCTAATTGAATTGGATAAAGATTATTACCTAATTTGAACACACTCTGATCCATATAACCACTTGCAGATGTACCACATGTGGATGGCCCAACATGTCAAAAATGAGCTCTTCATGATCCAATCATTCCATGCAAGTTTAGCCGAACCCGCATTTAGCTAGTACATTATGAAGAACATAAATCTTCTCGACACTTGAAACAAAGTGGCCAATGCTTTTCTTAAGCAGTTTAAGTTCAATATGAACATTGCACCTTCTTAGGAAAATCTCGAGCAAATGGAAAAGAAAATGAGCAAGTCATTTAAGGAATATGCCCTGAAATGGTGAAATCTGGTGGCTCAAGTAACTCCCAAGCCTACTGATAAAGAGTTGATGAAGTTGTTTGTTAAAACTCTCCCATTTGAGTTTTGCAACTAGATGGCTACCACATACGTCGAAAATTTCAATCAACTTATTCCTATGGGGGAACAAATTAAAATGGGGATAAGAAAAGGGTGGCATGCCAAGCCATCTAACAAAAGGTTTTCCACTAAGAAGGAGAAAGAGGCCGTTGCAGATGTGAATATGGCTTATAGCCAAGAAAATATCAATCGCACCCCAGCTATCTAGATGAATAGAAGGCAACAACAAATCGATGGCCACCAATCATTCGTCCGGTCAAATAACAAAAGGCAATTCTCCTCTCTCCTTGAGTCTCCATCCCAAGTATTGGCAATCCTCCAGAAGATAGGTTTGCTTACTAATGAGCCAAAGCACCCTAATTGTGAGCCTACTCGTGGTTATGACTCGACAAAGAAGTATGATTACCATAGCGGTGAATTGGGACATTCGACTGATGAATGTTTAACCGTCAAGCACCGAATTTAGAATCTCTTGGAGACAAAGGCCTTTTCATTCCAAATTGCTTGACCAAATGTCCAAAAACATCCATTACCTGAGGAAAAGAGAGAGAGAGCAAAAGAAAAAATGCTCGAGTGAACCCCCCTTTTCTTTAGCTCCGCCATTGCCAGTGCCGGTGCTCGACGGATTCTTGGCAACGCCTCAAGAAATCTACTCTCTCTGGTCATTTCCTTCGCCAGTACTTCCCTCGCCGGAGGTAGCGTCTCCAATGCTCCCATCTCGAAGAGCCATCGTGCCGGCTTCCGTCGTTGACGCCATAAAGGAGGTGGGACAGAGAAACGCCCCATGCCGGCAGCTCCGAGGTCGTCGCTGTTTTTGGAGCTACTACTTCCCCAAGGCATCCTCTCGAGCTGGTCCTCCTCCTCCTCATCGGAGGCTCCATTGGCGTCGAGGGCTTATGGGCACCGTTTCTACTTCCTAGTGTTTGGCTAATTCTGACTGCCTTGGCCAGTGGTTGGGCCTGATTTTTGGAGGGAAAGGGCACCTTCTACCCTCCCTCAAAACCCCCCATCAATTAGCCTTGCTAAGTTCCTCCTTTGGGTTGCGATGGAGGAGTTTGCTTGTGGCATCCTGAAATTCCTTACCAGTCATTAGGGGTGTTCAAAATAATGTCTTGCATTAAGACTTTGGCCAAGCCTATGGTGAGTAATTATTTGATAAAAATTTCTATTTTGGCCATGAAGGATTATGGATTTGGAATTTATTAAGATAGGTCGCAAAGTTTTGTGATTTATGAATTTCAATTAGGAGTTTATATAATTAAGGATTAGGTAAATTAATAGGATGAGATATGGGCCAAGGTATTTGCTTAAAACCAGCCCATGACCTCACCTCATTTTCGGCCATTTGGGCCTAGCCGCGAAGCCCATTTGGGCCCATTTGCTGGCCCAAGCCCAGCCGAGAGATGAGGCCCACCTTGCATGAAGAAGACCATGTGTCTCCTCCTAGCTCCCAAGTGTAGATCATGCAATTAGCAATCATTGCTAATGATCGAAGGGAAGACCATTAGTGGGATAGTGGCCGGTTAAAGTGAGAAAGAGAGGGAGAGAGAGGGCTTCGTCCAAGGTGAGAAGGAGAGAGAGAGAGAGTTGCGAGAGAAGTGCTTTGTTTTTGAAATGGCTTGCTGTTTTCGTGTATACCGCCTGACCCAGAATTTTGTAAAGGCTTGCATGCGTGTTTTGAGTTGGATTTTGACTTCGACTTCTTCATGAAAGTTGTAGAGAACATCCTAAAGACTAACATACTCGAATTTGAGGTAAAATGAGCAAGTGTACCTAGTGAAACAATTTTCTTTTGAAGACGGTAAATCTGGAAATACGGTACTGGACACCCGAGACTTCTTAGACCTATATGGTGACTATTCTCTGAGAATATCACTTAGATCCCTTAATGAAAGTTGTAGGGTACCTCTTGAGACAAAACATATCAAAATTTCAGAAGAAACGAAGAAAGATAAGTAGGCGAAAACCTCGATATTTCGAAGATAGTTAAACTGGACCGTTCGGTGCTAGAAACAGGAGCTTCGACCGTCTATAGAAAATTATATATAACGAACATGGCCTAGATGTCTTCACGAAAAATCTACATTAGAGTCTTGAATATAACCTGGTAAAATTTCAGAATTTTTGGAGGTCATTAGGGTATTCTAATCGAAATATCTCAAAAACTGTGCAATCTGACTTTGTCCGAATTCTGCATGTTGCAATGTGTGAGCTATATCTTTTTGTGTGCAGCACTTTTGGGCATGTGTTCTTCATGAAATTGTTACCTTTATGTCTTATCTATTACATGCTCTGATTTTGTGATTTTTGAGTATCATATGGATATTTAATTTAAATATTTTCCAAAATTGTGCAAACTGGAATTTAGTAAATTTCAAAAAGGCACGATATATGGACTATTCTAAGTTGTATGGACCCCATGGATTGTATTGTCATTAGTGGTTGTATCTTGCTGCATGTATGATGATGATTGGAAATGCATATGAGAATTAAAATGATGAAAGTGATCTTGTTTGCCATTACATCATGTGCCATGCTGATTTTAAGACATAAATTGGTTAACATAAATTATGATAAATGAGGAAACTGTTGGAGGCGGATGATAATGCCTTGGGAGTGTCAGCATGCCCGGGATGGGGGGTGCCGGATGCCCGGATTGTATTGAGATATTTGGCCGGATGTCCTCGGAGTTTCGAGATGCCCGGAATGGTTGGGTGCCGAAAGCCCCGGAGGTTTGTGCTTGGGGGGACGCCTCGTGATGCCAGTTGGGATGCGAGATGCCCGGAATGTGGGGGTGCCGGATGCCCGGTGGTGTGTGCCGGAGGTTTTTCTCGCAATGCCAGGTTGGGGTGCGAGTGATAAAGTGTGGGATGCAATTACTGATCCCGGGAAAGAGAGATGTAGTGATCAAATTGAAAGATAAAAGTGGAAATTGAATCATGCATATATGATATGATGATGATATGTGGGATATGATGATGATCACCTATGGCATGATGATATGTGTGACATGATGATGATCACGTGTGGCATGATGATATGTGTGACATGATGATGATCACCTGTGGCATGATGATATGTGTGACATGATGATGATCACCTGTGGCATGATGATATGTGTGTGACATGATGATGATCACCTGTGGCATGATGATATGTGTGTGACATGATGATGATCACCTATGGTATGATGATATGTGTGTGACATGATAGTGATGAATACATGAGGACGTAGGTACATATGGTACGATGACATATGTATGGCTGCAAGGTAAGTTATGCTTGGATGCATGAATGGCATGTACTATGTTATGATTGTATTGTGTGATACATTGAGTGGTTATTGGATCTTTTACCTGCTGAGTGGCTGTACTCACCCTTTCGGGGATCAACATTTCAAATTAGAAAGATGCCGCTCCCTACCATCACGCGAGGCACCTTCTATGGCCTCCCATCGAATGTAGAGGTAGAATGTACAGAGATCGACTGCATCACCGTCCCTGGACTGACTTATGTGCGAGTGCGAGTGCTAGTTATGTACGATGTGGGCCTGGCTAGGGGCCCTGTCATTCAGGAGTTTCTGTCAGTTCATGTCCGCCGAGACGGAGTGATTAGGGGGATGTTGCCGCCACCACCGCCCGACGCACTAGGATGGGTGTGATGGCTGCATGAGGGGTAGAGAGCTGATGTCTCCTTTTTGGGAGTAGCTGCCACTGTTAGATGGAGAGTATCACATGATCACTTTAGGGGTCGGAATATCCTTTTGGGATGTGGCCAAGTGTAGCTAAAAATCTTGGCTTTCTTTTGTAGTATCGACCCAAGGAAATCCATCTTGAAAATATGTAAATAAAAGTGGCTCGACTTTATCTTTTCCTATGGTACGTAGTGGTGTGCATTGTATCATGATCGTTGGAGAGAGAGATGGCAATATTGAATTATGCTTCCGCTAATACGTTGTGCTGGGACCGTTTTCAAAAAAAAAAAAAATGCCTATGAACTTCGATGTTTCTACTAAGAGATGTAACTAGTGTCCTTTCGGTGTAGCGATAGGTAACTGTGGCGACCTTAGGTGGTTAAGGGGTGCCAAATTGCTTAGGTTTTCTAAGATCTGCTCGGTGATCCTTCTGGGAGCCTTCAACCGGTAGTGGGGTTGATTTACCGAAGGAAGGTCCCTTGCTTGGCCTTCTTCAAAGCCCATTGAGTGCATGCTTCCCTGGTATGTGTCCACTCATGGGCCTTTTGCTTGCTTTCAACTAGGATCTAGCTCCTCGTCGCTGGTCTCGTACTGTTCTCTGTTGCGATGTCTTCTTCGGCGGATGTGGCCCCCAAAAACGCCTGGGGCCTGAAGTTGCCCAAGGTGATTTCCAACGGCCAGGGTTTTTTCTTCTTTCATGTTCCCGATGCTGAGTTCCGTCAGAAGATCCTGGAAGGAGGACCTATTACTGTGGCCAGAGTGTCGCTAGTGTTACAACAATGGACTCCAACTTTAGAGCTAAGAAAGGATAGTCATATGACAATACCGATTTGGATTAGATTGAGGAACTTGCCCCTTGCGTTATGGTCTTCTCAAGTAATCGGTAAAGTCGCTAATGCGATGGGAAAATTGCTTTACTTGGACCGTCGTACCAAACAGATGAAGATGCTAGCCTTCACCAGGGTTTTCGTGGAAATTACAGCGAATCAGCCGACTTGTGAGTCTGTTGAGGTGGTTCACAGAGGTCACTCTTGTTTGGTGAGCGTAGAGTATGAATGGAGGCCTCCTGCTTGTCCTGGTTGTGGCATCTTTGGCCACAAATGCACACTTGCTCCTACTGGCCCTTCTGCTCTAAAGACCCTGGCTGCTCCTAATGCTTGGGATGTTTTGTAGGTTCCTGCCCCGACGCGTGAAGTGAACCAAATTTGGGTTGGTGTTAGATTGCCCTCCTGAGAGGGGTATTGGCTCGGATGACGCTCGGCCCCCTCCTGCTATTATGATTGCCCCTCCAATAGCTAGTGCTTCAATTGATGGTGTTGAAAATAGCAAGATAGTGGATACTATTGCTGCCCCTGAAGCCGTTGATGTTATTCCTTCCTCAGGGGCTAACCTGGGTTGGAAACTAGTGAAGGGTAAGAAGAAAAAGGGCCCTGCTAGTAAGGCAACAACGTCTTTTAGGCCGGCACCTCCTGTAGATGGTGGTCAATCCTTGAAGCTCAAGGACCCTACTCCTAAAGTAGTTCTCAGCAACCTTGATCAAAAGACCCAAGCATTGTCTACGTCTAGGGGGACAATGGTTATTCCAAATTCCAACTCAATAGAAGACATTGAGGACCCCAATTTTTGTTTGGATGATGATGACCTTCTGTCGACTTGCCCTCCTTCTCCGGGAGGCTGTTCTGCTCTTGAGGATTCTAAAATCTTGCAAGAGAGGCTACAGAAGTTGGTTCCTGATCCTTCTCACCCAGTTGATGCTCCACCCCCTAGTTAGTGTACGTCCTCTAAAAAGAGGTAATCATGCTTTCCTTGTGTTATGTACACAAGTGTTTGGAATATAAAGGGCATAGTAAACCCCATAAGGCGTGTTGAAGTTAGAAGGTTTGTTTCTTTGAATAACCTGTGTTTTTTTTGTCTCCTTTAGACCAAAGTTCCCGAATCTCTTTTTGATCCTATTTCCTCCTGTTTTTTGACGGGGTGGACCTGGTTTGCAAATTATGAGTTTGCCCCTTGTGGGAGAATCTGGGTGGGGTGGAATCCGAAGTTTGTAAGTTTTGAAGTCTCATCAGTTAATGCTCAAGCTATCCATGGGCACTTGAAGTTTATTCAGACAGGGCTGACTTGTGGTCTTTCCATCATTTATGGTGAACATTTGTTTGCTCAGCGTCGCCCCCTTTGGGAGGACCTTGTTTGGATGAGCCTTCTGATGTAGGGATTAGCTTGGTTGGTTGCTGGTGACTTCAATGCCATCAAAGATCCGTCAAATCATGCTGGTAGTGGGAATTCTACAGCTTGGGTACCTTGCTTTGATGAATTCAGCCATTGCCTAGACCGGGCCGAGTTTGAGGATTTAAGGCATGTCGATCTTCTCTATACTTGGTCCACTTCTTCTGGCGATAGTAGAAAGATGAGGAAGATTGATTGAGTTCTAGTTAATACCAAGTGGAACGATGAATTCTCCTTCTCTGAAGCTTCCTTTTTGAACCCGGGAATCTCTGACCATTCCCCCATGGTTGTGAGAATTCTCAACCTGGCTTCAAGAAGGAAGCCGTTCAAGTTCTATGATTTTTGGATGAAGCATCCTGATTTTTCTTCTATTGTTCAACAAGTTTGGGAAATTCCAGTGGATGGGGTGCCTATGTCAGATTAGTTCAGCGGTTAAAGGCTCTAAAGGGCCGCCTCAAGTGACTCACTAGAGGCTTTTTCTAACATCTCGGTGAGGACTGATTAGGTAAGGAATGCCTTACGTACTATCTAACTAGGTCTTCAGGAGGATCCAAACAATGTTTTGCTTGCTGAGTTGGAGAAGACCCAGCGTCGTGTCTATGTTGAGTTGCGTACCTATGAGGAATCTTTTTTCAGACAGAAATCCAGAGTAAGGTGGCTCAAGGAAGGTGACTTAAACACGAAATTTTTCACCAGTCAGTCAATAGAAGACAGCTCAAGAACTGGATCCTCTCGGTTAAAGATCCTTCAGGCTCCTTAGTCGAGGATCCGACTGTGGTACCTTCGATGTTTGTGTCTTTCTTCTCTAACCTCCTGTCGCCGCAAGCTGCTATTGTGAAGCCTTCGCTATAGGAGTTGAAGGAGTTTATCCGGAGAACGCTTTCAGCTAACCAAGTTCATACTCTCTCCTTGCCGGTTTTAGATTCTGAAATTAGGGATACTCTGTTATCTTTGGCCCGCGGCAAAGCTCCAAGGCCGGATGGGTTTACGGTGGAATTTTATAAGAGCAACTGGGAGTTGGTTGGGCCGCTGGTCTTAGATACTGTGAAGGATTTCTTCTCCACAGGTCGATTGTTAAGGGAAATCAATAACAAGATTCTAGCTCTGGTGCCTAAGGTTCCTAACGCTTGTGTCTTATTTTAGGCCCATAGCTTGTTGTAACACTACATATAAAATAATTACCAAGATCTTGGCCAATCGTATTGCGGCCATGCTGGATGATCTAATAAGCTCCTCCCAAAATGCTTTTGTCAAGGGTAGGAGGATCAGGGACAATATTCTCTTAGCCCAGGAGTTGTTTGTGAGGTTCCATCTTGACCCTTATCTACCAAAGTGCGCTGTTAAAGTGGACTTCCAGAAGGCCTATGTTACAGTCAACTAGGATTTTATTGAGCTCTCCCTGTCAGCTTTTGGTTTTCCTATTTGGTAATCAATATCATTATGACTTGCGTTCACACCCCGAAATATTCCATTTCCATCAATGGTGAGCTACATGGTTTTTTCTCAGGTGGACAGGGGCTTCGGCAAGGAGACCCTATGTCCCCTTACCTCTTTACTCTTGTCATGGAGGTTTTTTCTAGAATTTTGAGTTCCCGCATAGCTCAGAAGGATTTAAGCATTATTGGAGATGTAAAGCCATCAATCTTTCTCACCCTTTCTTCGCCGATGATGTGTTTCTATTTTGCTAGGCTGGTTGTACATCGGTGAATCTCCTTAAGAGAGGTCTTGATATCTTCTCTACTTGGAGTGGATTGCTTCCTAATAAGAGAAAAAGTGAGGTTTTTTTTTTCTTTTCTTTTTTTTTCAGGGGGACCTCCTTCCATACGGAGGAATATCATTTTGGCTTTTGGGTTTCAGGAATGGAGACTTCCAATGCGGTACCTAAGAGTGCCTATCATTTCTTTTAGGCTTGGAAAATCATATTACATTGCTCTTGTTGACTGGATCACTACTTAGGTCCAGTCTTGGACCATCCGTTTTCTTTCTTTTGCATGAAGACTTCAGCTAATCAGGTCAGTGCTTCATTCTATTCAAGCCTTTTGGGCCAGTGTTTTTACCCTCCCCTATTCTGTATTAGATCATATTGAGCATATTTTGAGGCAACTTCTTTGGAAGGGCTCATCCCTTGGCCGTGGAGGCGCTAAGGTTGCTTGGGAAGATGTTTGTGTTCCTAAGGAGGAGGGTGGCCTCGGTTTACGTAGGTTGTGAGAATGCAACAAAGCATCCATTCTTAAATATATCTGGATTTTGTTTATAGACAAAGAGTCACTTTGGTGTCGATGGATCAACTCTAACTTCTTAAAGAGGGTTAATTTCTGGGTCTCTTCTACTCCTACTGTGTGCTCCTGGGCGTGGAAGTATATTCTAAAATTGAGAAGGAATTTTAGGCTCTCTTTCTTTTGGAAAGTGGGAGATGGTCGATCAGTCTCACTTTGGCATGACAATTGGCACCAGAATGGCCCGCTAAGCCTTTTCCTTCTAGAGTCTCTTATTGCTATTTCGGGTCTTTCTCAACAAGCGACAGTTGCTGAATTTCTCTCACCGGCAAGCCAGCATTTCTGACATCTTCTAGAGTGTTGGAATCTTTCTCTTCCGACCCTTGCTCGGGCAGCTGACAGGTTCTCTTGGCATGAATCGTCCTCCAGGATCTTCTCAGCGGCCTTAGCTTGGGAGGTTCTAAGAACCAAGAAGGACCGAGTTCCCTAGGCCAACTTCATTTGGAACATGTCAATGGCTCCTAGGTTTCAATTTAACCTTTGGTTAATTACTAGGAATCGCCTACCTACTCAGGTTTTTTTTTTATCCTATGGTAGAATTAACTATGAAGTATATGCATTTTATAATGCCACTTCGGACTCGATTGATCATCTCTTTTTCGAGTGCCATGTCCCTGCGACTTTTGTGTTCTTCTGGGCTGCGGGGTGTAATCTTCCTTGGCGAAATAGGCCTTGGGCGGAAACCATTTGTTGGGCCCTGAGGTGCCTCTTTGGCAAGGATTTTTTCCATTTCATTGCCTAGTTTTCTTTTGGGGCCATGTGCCACTTAATCTGGAAGAAAAAGAACAACATCATCTTTCGGGGCAAAGCGCTTGAGGTCTCTGCTTTGAAGAAGCACCTTATTAAAGTTGTTAAGGATAAAGTTCTTACCTTCAACAACATGCTAGACAACCCTAGGAATGGGTGGCTTCAATGTGGATGGGGCTTCGTGTGGCACCCCGAAGCGCCCAAGGTCACCACATCTTACCAAAGAAGAACCTTAGTTCCTAGGTAGATTTTTTTTTTTTTTTTTTTTTTTTTTTTTTTATAAAAAAAAAAGTCCCAGCGCATCTTATTTGCAGAAGCATAATCAAGTCTTACTAATTCTTCCTCCAACAACCATGACACAATTGCACACCACTAACCATAAGAAAAGTGTAACACCCCAAACCCTTCGCAGGTTGTTACCAGTGCCGATGTTACATTTAATTACCGTTTCTATCTCGTACTTAAAACATGTGTCATTAATCATAGGCATTTTCTTTTTTTAAAGCGGTTCCATGCGCAACTCATAGCGGAAGCAAATTTCACATCGCCATCTATCCCCCTACCGATCCATGATACAAATACACACCAGCTAAACATCATGATTTTATAAACAACTTCGACGCTTGGCTTTCATACATATATAAAGCAAGATGGGGTTTTCTTTTGGGTCGGTACAAAAACAAGAAAGGTTAGGACTCTGCCATGTCCTACCTAAAATCTCAAAAAGAAACCTCGACCCCTAACATCATGCGTGCACAACACCCTCCCATCGAAGCGTCGACTATCTACATCAAAAAAATACCCAGCTCCTACTCATCACGCGCAGGTCTCACACCCAACCCGGTGCATCAGGTGGTGGCGGCGGCAGCATCCCTCGCATCGCTCCATCCCGTCGAACGTGCACGAAATGAACTCTTGTATGACGGGGCCCCCGACCAGGGCCGATATCATACATCACTAGACATCGCACTCGGATAAACGTCAGTCCGGGAACAGAGGGACAATCTATCTCCGTACACTCTACCTCTACATCAGATGGCAGACCATAGTATACCCCACGCGAGACGGCAGGTAGCGGCATACTTGCTAATCTGAAATGTTATCCCCAAAAGGGGTGAGTACAACCACTCAGTAGATAGGGAAATCCAATAACAACTCAGTGCACCATGCATATTATCATACGATGCAGGCATTACTCACCTTTTTGATGTCATGCGTATTCATGCATCATCATAGCATACATATCATCATCATGGCATCTCATATATCATTATCATCAGCATGCATTTCATCATGCATAACATACCATGGATGATCATCATATCACATCACATCTCATCATCATCATGCATCATCGTGCATATATCATAGGTGATCATCATACCACATCACATCATCATCATCATGCATCATCATGCATATATCATATGTGATCATCATATCGCATCACATCATCATCATCATCATGCATATCATCATGCATATCATATCATAGGTGATCATCATATCGCATCACATCATCATCATCATCATGCATATCATCATGCATATCATATCATAGGTGATCATCATGTCGCATCACATCATCATCATCATCATGCATATCATCATGCATATCATATCATTTAATTTTCATCTTTTTCTTTAATTTTGATCACCACATCACCCATCCTCAATCATCAATTTCATCATCATCCCTTCGGGCAAAGACCTCCAACGGGGTTCCCGATTCCGGCCATCTCATGGCCACCGGGCTTCCGCCCCCACATTCCGGGCATCTCGCATCTCAACTAGCATCACGAGGCATTCCCTTCGGGCAAAACCTCCGACGGGGCTTCCGGCCTTTACCCTTCTAGCCAGGCATCCCGCACCCAAATCTTGGTGTCGCGAGGCATCTCCGGGCATGTATCCGAGATACAACCGGACATCCGGCCCCCCACATTCCGGGCATCCTGAAACTCCCAGGGAACCTCTGGAATTATGCCACTTGGCCACCAGATATCATCATCCGCCACAACCTCTTACTCACATACCATTTTCCACATTCACCATTCCTTTTAAACCTTATTATCACATGGCATATGATTCACACATGCATCACAATTCATGATCATACATACACCAATGTCATATAACAATGCATCATAAATTCAATGGAATTCATGGTCAATAAAATAATCCATTTTTATTATTTTATTATTATATTATTATATTATATTATATTATATTATTATTTTATTAATTTATTATTATATTTTCATAAATAAATATTTCATTTAATATTTATGATTTTCCCAAAATCATAATATTCAAACAATCATTAAACAATTAGAATCACAATTTCATGCAAAATTCATGGCCAATTTGCATTTCACATAATTTCTCAATTTTCCACAAAATAGCACATAACATTCGGAAAATGGCCAGATTGCACAGTTTACAAATAAATTCGATTAAAATACACATATGGCCTCCAAAAATTTCGAAATTTTACAGGGTGATAGCCAACACATTTTCGGGCATCTTTCATGCAGAACTCTAAGCCAACTTCTTCATAGATTAATTTATACAACTCCACGAAACCTCTGGAACCTCTACCGCTTCGTCCAGAATGCATATCTCCGAAAAATTAAGGTTTCACCCATCTATTCTCTTTCGTTTCCTCTGAAATTTGAGTATGTTATGTATCAAGGTGTCCTTTACAAGTTTCATGAAGAGATCTAGGTTAAATAACCAAAGTATGATCGTCTTTTAAGTCCTTGAAGTCTCGGGTGTCTCGATACACTTCAACAGAATCAATCGTCTCAAAGATCTAGCCGATTCACTAGGCTATACTCTTTAATTTCTCTTAAAATTTGAGTATGTTATAGTTTAAGATGTTACCTACAACTTTTATGAAGACAACAAAGTGAGATCTCCAACAGAAATCAACATGCAACCAAGAAATCAACAAGAGGTCAGTAGGAAATTCGCAGATCTGGGGCCTCCGTATAATAGAACTTTTGACCCCTCAAATCTTCATCGTTTTCTACAAAATTTCAGTATGTCATACTAAAAGATGTTAGCTTCAACTTTCATGAAGACATCGAAGCCAAAATCGAACTCCAAACACACATGCAAGCTCGAACAAGCTACTGACTTCCACAAACCGAACAAGAACAGTCACACGGTTTGGAAATAACCAACTCTTACCTTGGTTTTTCGCACAAATCACACCTAAAATCAAGCATGCAACCAACAAAACAATCATGCAAGAGAAGTTAAGGACTCCACTTGCCTCCAAGATGAACAAATGGCGAGCACACGGCGGCGTACGGTGGTCGGACTAGGCGGACGAACGGCGGCACCTCCTCTCGGCTCCGCCTCCTCTCTCTCCCTCTCGGTCTCTCCTCTCCCTTTCTCGAACACCCTCTCTCTCTCTCTCTCTCCTTTCTCGGCCAAAAATGCAAGAACCGGCCACTCTCTCTCTCCTCATCCCTCTTATACTCCTAAAGCCCATGATTAGCAATGATTACAAGCCTTTCAAATGGACCAATGCATGGAGACTTGTCTTGCCACTTGTCATTTTTATTTTAAACTTAATTGGGCTTGGGCTTAGGCCCATCCGGCCACTCCCTTGGGCTGGTTGAGCTCCCCTTCTTGGGCCACTAATGGGCCGACTAGCTTGGCCCACCAAGCTCTAGGCTAATGGGCCCAAGGCCCATTTCGAATTTTCACCCTTTTTCTCTTTTTTTTTTTTTTTTTGAAATTCCTTCCATAATATTTTTGAATCCAAATTTTTATCTTGGCCAAAGTCTCGGGATATTTTTAATTATTGAAATTTAAATCATATGGCCAAGCATTAATTTATTAAATTTAAATTCCCACACTCACAAGCATAATTCATCAAATTAAAAGACAAATTGGCTAAAGCATAAGCCATAAAATTCTATCACCTAATTAAAGACATTTAACACACCTTAAGGCTTGGCTTTGAATTTCTGGGATGCCACAAAAAGATAAAGCCAAGACACTTTTATTTACATATTTTCCTGATAGATTTTTCTCGAGTCGGTACAACAAAAGAAAGGCCAAGACTTCTCACTACACTCGGCCATAACCCCAAAAAGAGATAACTCGACCCTCTATGACCATCGTGCAAATCCCTCCATCAACTAGTGTCGGCTATTGTCCAAAACGTTGCAGCTCCTACTTCTCACGCATGGGCTCTCACACCCATCTCGGTGCATCAGGCGGTGGCGGTGGCAACATCCCCCGCATCACTCCGTCTCGACGAACGTGAACGGATATGAACTCCTGAATGACGGGGCCCTCAGCCAAGCCCACGTCATACATCACTAAGGCGCGAACACGAATGAATGTCAGACCAGGGATGGTGGGACAGTTGATCTCCACACACTCAACCTCCACATCCGAAGGAAGGCCGTAAAAGACGCCCCGCGTGACAGCAGGGAGCGGCATCTTGCTAATATGAAATGTTGGTTCCCGAAGGGGTGAGTACAACCACTCAGCAGGTAAAGGACCAATAAACCACTCAATGCATCATACAATACAATCATAGCATGATACATGTCATTCAAGCATCCATGCATAATTTACCTTAATACCATGCATATGTCATCATACCACATGTACATACATCCTCATATAATCATCACCATCATGTCATACACTTACCTTTATCATGTCACATACACCATCATGTCAAAGATGCACATACATCCATGCACTTACCATCATCATATCACATGTACTAGCATGCCATAGGTGCACATACATCTATACATTCATCTTCATCATGTCACATGTACTATCATGCCATAGGTGCACATATATCCATGCACTCATCATCATCATGTCACATGTACCATATCATGCATATTTCAATTTCAATTTCCCAATTTTTATTCTTTCATTGTGCGCCGCCACATTTCTCTTTCCTTGGACCAACGTTTGCATCCCATATTTATCGCTCGCACCCCACCTAGCATCGCGAGGAACCCTCCGGCACAAACCTCCGGGCATCCGACACAATACTTGACAGGCATCTCGTACCCTAACTAGCATCACAAGGCATCCTCCGGCACAATACCTGCCGGGCTTCCGGCTCCCCCACTCTCTGAGCATCTCGAAACTCCCGAGGACCCTCCAGGCATGCATCATGATACAACCGGGCATCCAGCACAAACCTTCGGGCATGTATCATGACACAACCGAGCATCCGGCCTTTACCCTTCTAGCCAGGCATTCCGACACTCCCGGGGCATCGTCGGCTCACACCTCCGATGGCCTTCTCACTTATCTCAGTTCTCACTTTCAGTTATAGCTCAATTTCAACATGGCATATGATGTGATGGCAAACAAGATCATTTTCATCATTTGATTCTTATATGCATTTCCAATCATCATCATACATGCAGCAAGATACAATCCATGGGGTCCATGCAACTTAAAATGATCCATACATCATGACTTTTGAGATTTAGCAAATTCCAGCTTGCACAGTTTCGGAAAACATGTAAATTAAATATCCATATGATCTTCAAAAATCATAAAATCAGAGCATTGATATACAAGATATAAAGGTAACAATTTCATGCAGAACACGTGCCCAAAAGAGTTTCACACAATAAGATATGGCTCACACAATACAGCATGCAAAATTTGGGTAAAGTCATATTGCGCAGTTCTTGAAATATTTCGATTAAAATACCCGAATGACCTTCCAAAATTATGAAATATTACCAGGTTATAGTCAAGACCCTAGGGTAGATTTTTCATGCAGAAATCTAGGCCAGATTCGTCCTAGATAATTTACTATGGCCGGACGAAGCTACTGTTCCTAGTACCGAACAGTCCAGTATAGCTGTCTCCGAAAAATTGAGGTTTCGCCTACTTATCTTTCTTCATTTCTTCTGAAATTTTGATATGTTTTTCTTCAAGAGGTCCATTACAACTTTCATGAAGGGATCTAGGTAAGATTCGCAAATGATAGTCATCATTTTGTCCACGAAATCTCGGGAGTCCAGTACCATACTTCCAGATCTACCGTCTTCCAAAGAAAATCATTTCACTAGGCTAAATTTATTATTTTTACCTCAAATTTGATTATGTTAATAATAAGGATGTTCTCTATAACTTTCGTGAAGAAGTCGAAGTGAAATTCTTAGTAAAAGGTGACATGCAACACACAAAACCACCAAGAGGTCGACGAAACAGTTTCAGATCTAGCCTTTTCGAAGAGGGAGGTTTTCACCCCTCAAAAATCAACCATTTTATCTCAAATTTTAGTATGTTACACGGTGAGATTTTTTCTACAATTTTCATGAAGAAGTCGAAGCCAAAATGAAACTCAAAACCCACATGCAAGCCTCTACAACGTTTGGGGCCAGGCGGCACAGTCGAATACAGAACACATTTTCAAGAACAACACACTCTAGCTTCGGTTTCTCACACCCTAAACATCCGAGATTTACCACCATTTCAAACATACATGCAAGACACACATGCAAGAGCAAAATATGGATCCCAACTTGCCTCCAAAATCGAGCAAACAACGGCACACGGACGGCGACGGACGAGCAGACGGATGGGCGATGGGCGGGCGAGTGGCTCCTTCCTCCTCTCTCTCGGTTTCTCCCTCTGTCGCAACCATCTCTCTCCCTCACTTGGCTTGGGCGACAACCCCTCAACCGGCCACTCTCTCTCTCTTTTATTTCCCCCACAAAGCCATCATTTGCAATCATGAGAAGCCACCCTCAATGGCCATTGCATGGAGCCTTCCTTTTGCCACCTCGCAAGGCCCATGCATAATGGGCTTGGAAGAATTGGGCCGGCCTCTCCCCCTTGTAGCCGACGGCAGCCCTCTCCATGGGCTTCATGGGCCGGCCTTTTGGCCCATTAAAGGTCCATACTCTTGGGCCTAAGGTTTAACCCTAATAAACCCCAATTTCACTTCTAATTATTCATCTTTAATTCTCTCTTTTATAGATTTTAAAATTTTAAATTTCACATGGCCATAATCTTGTAACATTTAATCTATAGGGGTTAAATCTATGAGGTGCACAGCCAAGAATAAATCCTTCTCATTAATTTATCCTATAATACTAATTTTAACAACTCATGAACACAAATATATAACACTTGGTCTTAAAAGAAAACCAATGGCTAAAGCATAAACTATAGGAAATTTCATTACCTAATCATGGGCTTTAATACATCTAGAGGTTGTCTTGAATTTTGGGATGCCACAATTCTCCCCTCCTTAGAGAATTTCTTCCTCGAAATTAGACACCACTCGTGTCCTTTTGAAACAAGTAAGGGTACTTTTCCTTCATCTGATCATGACTTTCCCATGTTGCTTCCTCTATATCATGATGTCGCCATAATATCTTAACCAGATGAATCTTCTTAGTCCTAAGAATTTGTTCCTTTCGATCCAATATCTGCACAGGCTCTTTGATGTACCTCACTTTCTCATCCGCTTTGATGGCTTCATGATCGAGTATGTGACCAGGATCCGGCTGGTACTTCCTCAACATTGATACACGAAACACATCACGCAAATTTCCTAACTTAGGAGGCAGCGCCAAATGATAAGCTATATCCCCTATCCTTTCAAGTATCTCAAAAGGTCCGAAAAATCTAGGGTTTAACTTACCCTTCATTCCAAATCGAGATATTCCTTTCATTAGAGATACCTTAAGGAATACATGGTCTCCTACACTAAACTCCAAAGGCCTTCTATGCCTATCTGCGTAGTCTTTCTGTCTACTCTGAGTTGTTTTAAGCCTTTTTCTAATAGTTTCAACAGCTTCAGTGGTGACTTGTACCAGTTCAGGTCCTGTCAATTTCCTTTCACCTACTTTATTCCAACAGACAAGAGTCCTACATCTCCTTCCATATAATGCTTCATTGGAAGCCATGCCTATACTTTTCTGAAAACTATTATTATAGGCAAACTCCACCAATTGCAATCTTTCATCCCAATTTCCTTTAAAATCAATTACACAAGCCCTCAACATATCCTCTAATATCTAGATTACTCTTTCTGTTTGTCCATCGGTTTGGGGATAAAAGGCAGTACTAAACTGGAGTTTAGTTCCTAATGCAATTTGAAGACTTCGCCAAAAGTTCGAACTAAATCTCGAATCTCGATATGAGGTAATAGTTACTGGAACACCATGTAAGCGTACCACTTGACTTACATATATGTCCGCATATTTTTCCATTGGGTAGTCCATGCGAATGGCTAGGAAATGAGCAGATTTAGTCAAACGGTCCATTGTAACCCAGATAGAGTCATGACCACTTGACGTCCTTGGTAATCCTTATATAAAGTCCATTGTTATATGCTCTCATTTCTATTCTGGTATGTCTAATGGTCTCAAGAGTCCTGCGAGTTTGTGATGTTCCGCTTTTACCTGTTGGCATGTCAAACATTGAGAAACATGCTTTGCCGTATTTGCTTTCATACCATTCCACCAAAACTGCTGGCGTAAGTTCCTGTACATCTTTGTACTACCCAGATGAATACTATAGTTACTCTTATGTGCCTCCTACAGGATTTCCTTCTTTAACTCTTCGTTGTCGGGAACACAAAGTCGTCCCTGGCATCTTACTACTGCATCTTCAGAGACTTGAAATTCTTGTCTTTTTCCTAAAGACACTGCATCTTTCATTTTCATAATCTCCGGGTCAGATTCTTGCAGGATTTTAACTTTCTGAATAATTTCAAGCTCAATCCTTAATGCATTAAGCATACTAGTAAGACAATCTACTTTTAATTTAAATTTGAGTCCGTTATGGACTTTAACAAGCTCCATTCTGCCATTCTTAAACTGGCCATCTCTATAGCCTACTTATGACTAAGAGCATCTGCTACCTAATTCACCTTTCCTGGATGGTATTTTATCTCACAATCATAATCCTTTAACAATTCCATCCACCTCCTTTGTCTCATGTTCAACTCCTTTTGTGAGAACAGATATTTCAAACTCTTATGGTCCGTATAAATTTCAAACTTTTCCCCATACAAATAGTGCCTCCATATCTTCAAGGCAAACACTATAGCTGCTAATTCTAAATCATGTGTTGGGTAGTTCAGTTCATGGGGTTTCAATTGTGTAGATGCATAGGCTATGACCTTGCCATGCTGCATCAAAACACATCACAGTCCTTTGTGAGATGCATCACTATACACTGTAAAACCATCAGGTCCAGTTGGTATAGTCAGGATTGGAGCCGAAGTCAATTTTCTTTTAAGCTCCTGGAAACTCCTTTCACATTTCCCATTCCATTCAAATTTCACGTTCTTTCGAGTCAATTTAGTTAAAGGACCTGCCAGTCGTGAAAATCCTTCAATAAACCTCCTATAATAACCAGCCAGTCCTAAGAAACTCCGTATTTCAGTAGGTGTTATTGGTCTCGGCCAATTTATTACCATCTCAACTTTCGCCGGGTCCACTGCAATTCCACCTCCTGATACTACATGCCCTAAAAATATTATCTGGTCCAGCCAGAATTCACACTTACTAAATTTAGCATACAGCTTATGCTCTCTCAGAGTTTGCAAAACTATCCTTAAGTGTTGCTCATGCTCTTTAGGTCCTCTCGAATATATCAGGATGTCATCAATAAAAACAATCACAAACTGGTCTAAATAAAGTTTAAACACCCTATTCATTAGATCCATAAATGCAGCCAGTGCATTTGTTAGTCCAAATGGCATAACAAGGAACTCGTAGTGTCCATAACGAGTTCTAAACGTAGTCTTAGAGATGTCTTCTTTCTTAATTCTTAGCTGATGGTATCCCCACCTTAAGTCAATCTTAGAGAAGACCGAACTTCCCTGGAGTTAGTCAAAGAGATCATCCATTCTAGCAAAGGATATTTATTTTTAATGGTTACTTGATTTAGCTGCCTATAATCAATGCACAAGCACATCGATCCATCTTTCTTTTTCACAAACAAGACCGGTGCACTCCAAGGTGAAGCACTTGGTCTAATGAAACCTTTGTCAAGCAACTCCTATAGTTGCACTTTCAATTCCTTTAATTCGACTAAGGCCATCCTATATGGGGCTTTTGATATAGGTCCTGCTCCAGGCATTAATTCAATTTCAAATTCAATTTCTCACTCTGGCGGTAATCCAGGCAAATCCTCAGGAAATACATCTTGAAATTCATTAACTACCAGAATTTCATCAATCTTAGGCTCTTCCTTAGTATAATCTCTAACCATGGCCAGGTACCCTTGACATCGTTTGTCAAGTAACGCACGGGCTTCTACTGCCAAAATAAGTGCTATAGGTAGGTGGGTTTGACCTCCCAAAAATTCACAGCTAGACTGATCAGGCAAGGTAAATTGGATCGCTTTCCTATAACAATCCATCTTGGCCTAATACTTACGAAGCCAATCCATTCTTATGATAACATCAAAATCATACATGGCCATTACGACTAAGTCTATTTCCATATCCTTTCCTCCCATTGTTATCGTACAATTTCCACACACCAGCGTAGACAATAACATATCCTTTAAAGGCGTAGAAATACAAAGAGGCGTCTCAAGAGGCGTAGTTTCTATCTTATTCAACTGTCTATGTTTTTTAGACACGAATGAATGCATAGCACCCGTATCAAACAATGCATATGCCTTTTTATCATTTATAAGGATCGTACCTGAGATAACATTTTTGGAAGCTTCCGCTTCCTCTTGGGTGATCGCATACACCCTTCCTTGTGCTGGTGGTCTCTGAGGATTCCTTGGTAAGTTTGGCCTAACAGCATTCCGCTGTGGCTATTACACTAAGCCAATACACATGTGTGACCTTTCCTGTGGGCAGTTTCTCTTAATATGACCTATTCATCCACAACTATAACATTTTGGTTGCCCATTGCAAGGTCCTGGGCCATGTCGCCCATTACACTTTCAACACTCCTCATTTTGATAAGGTGTCCCTTCCAAATTCAGACTACCCCTGCCCTTTCCAGAGTTCCCGAAATTTCCCTTCTTCTTAGATTCCTAGGTCTGACCTTGACCTGTATAGGGTCTCTTACCCCGTCTCACATCACTAAAAGACAATGGTCTCTTATTCTCCGAATGTTCCCTTACTAACTCATGCTCTACCAACTGTGTCCTTTCATAGATCTTATTATAATCTCTTATGTTCAAAGGCACCAGTTGTTTCCTGATATCAGTCCTCAACCCTTTCAGAAACCTCTTAGCTTTCTCTTCTTGATCCTCAATTAGCCTAGGAGCATATCTAGATAGTTCAGAAAATCTAGTCTCATACTGGTCTACTGTTAGCTCATTTTGTTCTAGTTGAACAAATTCTGTAATTTTCCTATCCTTAGCACAATCAGAAAAATGCTTTCTGTTGAAAGCTTTCACAAACTCTTCCCAGTTAACCTCAGTACCTGGTGGAAAGATGGTGTCCCTTGAAGCTCTCCACCAAAACTTTGCATTTCCCTCCAGCTAGTACTCTGCCAAAGTTATTTTCTCAGCATCACTATAGTCCAACAACCTGAAAATTTGTTCCATTCCATCAATCCAATGTTCCGCCTCCTCAGGACTTCCCATTCCACTGAACTTAGGTGGCTTCAGCTTCAAAAACTGTTCCACAAATCCTTGAGTACGACATTCTGCTCCAGGTTGTTGCTGCGCCTGTCTCTCCATCAGATTTTCAATATTGGCCAATGCCTGCAAGATGTCTTCCATTCGGGGTTCAGCCCTTACAGTAGAGGCTTCAGCCCTCGATGGATGAGCACTTTCAGCTCGCACCATGACTTTCCTGCAACTCAAAATAAACTACTAAGGATCTACGAGTGAATACTCATCATCCGTTATTCAAAGTTAATCAATTATTCCGTTTTATATCCTATGGTGTGCATTGTCATCATGTTCCTCAATTTCCAAATGAGGCTCGTTATCACTCCACCTATAATAATTGCTCTGATACTAAAAAGGGGGGGGGGGGGTGTGGCACCCCGAAGCGCCCAAGGTCACCACATCATACCAAAGAATAACCTTAGATCCTAGGCAGATTTTTTTTTTAAAAAAAAAAAAAGGGTCCCAGCGCATCTTATTTGTGGAAGCATAATCAAATCTTACTAATTCTCCCTCTAACAACCATGATACAATTGCACACCACTAACCATAGGAAAAGATAAAGCCAAGACACTTTTATATACATATTTTCATGATGGATTTTTCTCGTGTCGGTACAACAAAAGAAAGGCCAAGACTTCTCACTACACTCAGCCATAACCCAAAAAAGAGATAACTCGACCCTCTATGACCATCGTGCAAATCCCTCCATCAACTAGTGTCGGCTATTGTCCAAAAAGTTGCAGCTCCTACTTCTCACGCACGGGCCCTCACACCCATCCTGGTGCATCAGGCGGTGGCGGTGGCAACATCCCCGCATCACTCCATCTCGACGAATGTGAACAGATATGAACTTCTGAATGACGGGGCCCTTAGCCAAGCCCACGTCATACATCACTAAGGCGCGAACCCGAATGAATGTTAGACCAGGGATGGTGGGACAGTCGATCTCCACACACTCAACCTCCACATCCGAAGGAAGGCCGTAAAAGACGCCTCGCGTGACAGCAGGAAGCGACATCTTGCTAATCTGAAATGTTGGTCCCCGAAGGGGTGAGTACAACCACTCAGCAGGTAAAGGACCAATAAACCACTCAATGCATCACACAATACAATCATAGCATGATACATGTCATTCTAGCATCCATGCATAATTTATTTTAATACCATGCATATGTCATCATACCGCATGTACATACATCCTCATATAATCATCAACATCATGTCATACACTTACCTTTATCATGTCACATACACCATCATGTCAAAGATGCACATACATCCATGCACTTACCATCATCATATCACATGTACCATCATGCCATAGGTGCACATACATCCATGCACTCATCATCATCATGTCACATGTACCATCATGCCATAGATGCACATATGTCCATGCACTCATCATCATCATGTCACATGTACCATATCATGCATATTTCAATTTCAATTTCCCAATTTTTATTCTTTCATTTTGGGCTGCCACATTTCTCTTTCCCGGGACCAATGTTTGCATCCCACATTTATCGCTCGCACCCCACCTGGCATCGCAAGGAACCCTTCGGCACAAACCTCCGGGCATCCGGCACAATACCTGTCAGGCATCTCGTACCCCAAATGGCATCACGAGGCATCCCCCAGCACAATACTTGCCGGGCTTCCGGCTCCCACACTCTCCGGGCATCTCGAAACTCCCGAGGACCCTCCGGGCATGCATCATGATAAACTCATATGATCTTCAAAAATCATAAAATCAGAGCATGTGATAGACAAGACATAAAGGTAGCAATTTCATGAAGAACACGTGCCCAAAAGAGTTTCACACAATAAGATATGGCTCACACAATACAGCATGCAAAATTTGGGTAAAGTCATATTGCGCAGTTCTTGAAATATTTCGATTAAAATACCTGAATGACAACCCAAAATTGTGAAATTTTACCAGGTTATATTCAAGACCCTAGGGTAGATTTTTCATGAAGACATCTAGGCCAGATTCATCCTAGATAATTTACTATGGCCGGACGAAGCTACTGTTCCTAGTACCGAACAGTCCAGTATAGCTGTCTCCGAAAAATCGAGGTTTCGCCTACTTATCTTTCTTCATTTCTTCTGAATTTTGATATGTTTTGCTTCAAGAGGTCCACTACAACTTTCATGAAGGGATCTAGGTAAGATTCTCAAATGATAGTCATCATTTTGTCCACGAAATCTCGGGAGTCCAGTACCATACTTCCAGATCTACCGTCTTCAAAAGAAAATCATTTCACTAGGATACACTTACAAGTTTTACCTCAAATTTTAGTATGTTAATCATAATGATGTTCTATACAACTTTAGTGAAGAAGTCGAAGTGAAATTCTTAGTAAAAAGTGACATGCAACACACAAAACCACCAAGAGGTCGACGAAACAGTTTCAGATCTAGCCTTTTCGTAGAGGGAGGGTTTCACCCCTCAAAACTCAACCATTTTATCTCAAATTTTAGTATGTTATACTTTGAGATGTTTTCTACAATTTTCGTGAATAAGTCGAAGCCAAAATCAAAATCAAAACCCACATGCAAGCCTCTACAACGTTCGGGGTCAGGCGGCACAGTCGAAAACAGAACACATTTTCAAGAACAACACACTCTAGCTTCGGTTTCTCACACCCTAAAAATCCGAGATTTACCACCATTTCAAACATACATGCAAGACACACATGCAAGAGCAGAATATGGATCCCAACTTGCCTCCAAAATCGAGCAAACAACGGCACACGGACGGCGACGGACGAGCGGACAGACGGGCGACGGGCGAGCGAGTGGCTCCTTCCTCCTCTCTCTCGGTTTCTCCCTCTCTTGCAACCCTCTCTCTCTCACTTGGCTTGGGCGACAACCTCTCAACTGGCCACTCTCTCTCTCTTTTATTTCCCCCACAAAGCCATCATTTGCAATCATGAGAAGCCACCCTCAATGGCCAATGCATGGAGCCTTCCTTTTGCCACTTGGCAAGACCCATCCATAATGGGCTTGGAAGAATTGGGCCGGCCTCTCCCCCTTGTGGCCGACGGCAGCCCTCTCCATGGGCTTCATGGGCCGGCCTTTTGGCCCATTAAAGGTCCATACTCTTGGGCCTAAGGTTTAACCCTAATAAACCCCAATTTCACTTCTAATTATTCATCTTTAATTCTCTCTTTTATAGATTTTAAAATTTTAAATTTCACATGGCCATAATCTTGTAACATTTAATCTATAGGGATTAAATCTATGAGGTGCACAGCCAAGAATAATTTGAGTTTAATGCCGATCGAACCAAGAACCTGAAGATGCATATTGCGGATGTTTACGACGGACTCGTGAAAGCTAGGTACTATTCAGATCATGAGGAAGTTCCCATGTCCCTAATGAATGAAAAGGTCACTGAAATGGTGGAGGCTGAAATGATCATATACGCTAACCACACTAGTATAGTCTCTACTATATCCCAAGTCATCATTGACTGGGATGAATAATGGGTTGCACTCAATGCTAATAAGGACAAAATTGATCCATTGCTCGTAGATATGCCACCTTTAGAAGATGCAAAATTTTATATTGAGATTCCTCTACCTGACAAAGGAATAGTGATCGAGATACCTCAAGCTTATGAGTATGTTGACAATAAGATAGTGCCTTGGTCCTATGATCTAGATGTTGACCTGGTTAGAAGGTCTGGTCTGACCTATACTCAAGCTAATGTCCAACTTGCAAAACCTGTCACTGATGAAGAGGCTAAAGAATTTCTGGCTGTGATCAAAACAAGCGAATATAACGTGGTCGACCAATTGCAAAAGATGCCTGCTCAGATTTCAGTGCTCGAACTCTTGCTAGCATCCCCTACACATCAAAAGTCTTTAATGAAGGTGTTGAGTGAAATTTGCGTACTAGTAACAATTGAGGTGGACAAGTTGGAGGAGCTTGTAGGATCGATCCTTCTCAAAGACTTAATTGCCTTTTTTGACGAAAAATTCCCTATTGAAGGTAGGGGACACAACGAAGCGCTTTACATATCCATCAAACACAAATCTTCTCATGTATCATGTGTGCTCATTGACAACGAGTCCGCTCTGAATATATGTCCGTTGGCCACTCTTTGCCACCTCAAGATAGACTCTCTACGATACATGCTACGAAGACTTCCATGCAAGCCTTTGATGAAACAAAGAAAGAGGTGATTGAGGAGATCCACCTTGATGTGCAAATAGGGTTGGTAGTTTTCAATATCCCCTTTCAAGTAATGGACATTCCCACCACATTTAATTTTCAACTAGGTCGTCCCTGAATATATACTGCTGGAGCTATGCCATCAAGTCTCCATCAAAGCATGAAGTTTATTGTAAAAAGCTAGTCATTGTTTATGGCAAAGAAAACCATCGAATTTATCATGAGACGGCTATCCTCTATGTTAGCCAGAACTCGACCTAGGATCAAGTTACCATTCATTTGAGTTGGTATCCACCATACATGCTGCTCAAGATTCATCGCCACCTAATCCTAAGGTTTCAAATGCTACCTTTATGGTAGGAAGTGTGATGGTTGGAAATAGTTTTGTTCCTAATCATGGTCTTAGAAGTAGGAATCAAGGCATTTAGAACCCTATTGAAGCCCCTCGAAGGTCCTATCCTGCTAGATTAAGAGATGGAGAAAGTTCTGGAGGACAGAGACAAAAAAAAAAAAAAAAAAAAAAAAAAAGGCAAAACTTACCACATGAGCAAGGAAGACAAGACTCACTACCTCCCAACATTCGCAAGACATTCCCTAGCCCTCCAAAATGATGCAAGATGGAGTAGAAGTGATGAGCACCCTGGGACAGCCAAGTGACAAATTCGACTACTATGTGAAGTATTAGGCTCCCCCCAATTTTTACATTAACCCTCGTGATATTGTCCCAAAAAAAAAAATGGGGTGGCATGGATGATCTGACACCTTCAAAGGTGGAGAAACCTAATGATACATTGGAAGGAATCACAAGTCTATTCGATAACCCTTTATAGGCGCCATTGACAAATGACCATCGGAAGGGATGGTTGTTAGCCCATGAGAGTAACTCATTTATTGCTCTTGCACATTCCCCTGCATGGAAATTTTTATTGCTTTCTAGGAATTGTTTTTGATTTCTTCTATTTTGCTTTCTTTTTAGGGCTTGAATATCACATTTTCCATTCAATAAATGTAATTGATTGGTGAATTCTAATAAAATTATAAGTTTTATTTTGAGGGCATGATGAGGTATACCAAACTAGCCCGATGATGATATTCAACTGATAAAACAAAAAAAAAAAAATCCAAAAAGAATTATGAGGCCTAAGTTTTTTTTTTTTTTTTTTTTTTTTTTTTTTGATGCTTGGAGGTATGAGGCCTAAGCTTTGTCAGGCTTTCTCGTGTCAAAATGTTACCAAAAAAATATTTTTGCAAAAGAGTTCAAGAAAAAAAAACGGAAAAAACATAGTTTACCCCGTTTGTCTTTTTGATTTATCTACTTCCTATTTTAAATACGATCTTATGGCATACAAGGGTATGGAAATGCTCCAATCCAATGCAGTAGGTGCTGATAATGATGATCTCGAAGACTTGATTCAAGATTCCATAGAGGTCCAGTGTAGCTGGGAACAACATGAAAAGGCCAAAGCTCTTACATCCAAATGAGCTATCACCATCAATTTAGTTAACACAGGGGAAGCCAATGAGGTGAAAATTATGGCGAATTTGCCCAGAGATGATGCCAAGCGCCTAATTCAATTGCTTAAGGTATATCAAGATGTCTTGGCTTGGGCCTACACTCACATGCCTGGTCTAGACTCGTCAATCATTAAGTATTATTTGCCTACTAATCCGGACATGCCATCTAAGAAGCAGAGGCTATGGAGAACTAAACTCGAACTCTCGAAGAAGATAGAGTAAGAAATAATGAAGCTTTTGAATGTGGGATTCATTGAGGTCTCGCAATACCCAAAATGGGTGGCTAACATCATACCAGTGATGAAGAAAGACGGTCAAGTCTGGGTTTGTGCCGATTATCAAGATTTGAACAAGGCTAGCCCAAAGGATGATTTCCTATTACCACATATAGATGTATTCGTTGATACTACTACTAGATATGAATTGTTCTCATTTATAAATGGTTTTCCAAATACAATCATATCAAGATGAAGGAGAAAGATAACGAGAAAACTACATTTATCGCCTCGTGCGGGACCTTTTGTTATAAGGTCATGCCCTTTGGACTCAAGAATGCAAGGGTAACTTATTAGCGAGCCATGGTAACACTATTCCATGACATGATGCATAGGGAGATCAAGATATATATCGATAACATAATTGCCAAAACCCGATTTGGAAGAAGCTATGTCAAAACCTCGAAGAAGTTGTTCAATCGACTCCGTGAGTTCAAGCTCCGTCTAAATCCCACCAAATGCGCGTTCGGAGCAACATCCAGTAAATTACTCAGATTCATTGTAAGTAGTAAAAGGATCGAGATCGACCCATTTAAAGTAAAGGCCATAATACATTGAATACGGCAGACACAATGGAGAAACACGTATGAGGAGTAAATAGGGATAGAGAGAGAGGAAAGTGGTCTCTTTTCCAAAGCTCCCTCCTAGCCGAAACCCTCTCGTCAGCGCCTCTCCCTATTGGCCAACCGCCAGTACTCCTTGCATGATGACATGAAGCTGCTGTCCCTAGTCGAGGTGCCCCCCAACCAACGACGAAGTGGCTGCCACAACCAACACCAGCAACTTCTGCATGACCAAGATTGATCCCATGAAGATCTGGTGTTTGTTAAGTCTAGTAGGTCTAGGTCGTCACGAGTCAGCACGTGCAGCAGCGCTTGGGGTTGCAACAATAGTGGTGTTCGAAGCAATGGCAACCGCAAAACAGCGACTGCGGGTGGCGGAGTTGCAGCATCAAGCTTGACGCTCGAAGACCCCCCTTGAAAAAGACAACCCCCTTTTTTAATTTTTTTTTCTCTCACATCCTCTCTCTCTCTGTGTACTTTGTCAGAGAAGACAGAAAGAAAACTCCCTTTTGTTGACCTATTGACCAAGAGATGAAAGAGAAATCTCGCCCCATTCTGACAAAAGGAAGAACCGCCTTTTATACACCAAGTGACGGGAAACCTTCAAGGATAGAAGCAATATCTCTTTTCCTCTTTCCAAACCCATATCCACGAACAGAGATACAACTTCCTTCTTTTTTACTATTTTTTCACTGAGCGAATTTCTCCCATTATCCTCAGAATTGATCGTGTCCCCTCTTCCTCATATTCACTTCCTGAAATAGCCATGAAAGTACATATTCCTCAAAGTGACTTAAATTTTCCATTCCGCACACTTGCATCTTTTTTTTTTTTTTTTAAATTTCCTTCTCTTTTTTTTTTTTTTTGATATTCCATCCTAAATCTTCCCTTCTGTTGCGAAATATATCCTTTGGTGTATATATTGCATGAATATATGAAAGATTCACGAATTCTTTTGGAAAATATCAAATCGTGATTCCTCATAAGTCAATTTTCGGTTATTAGTGAATAATGAGCTTGGGCCAATTCTCTCTCTCCGTGGGTTTAATTTCAACTCGTCTAATTAAAGTTTAGAACCATCAAGTCAAAACCATCCGTCACTGGTCCAGTGCAAATGCAATAATAATAATAATAATAATAATAATAATAATAATAATAATAATAATAATAATAATAATAATAATAATAATGCTCCTAAAACTACATGTTATGCAATTTAATTCTAATATTTTTGTTTAGGGGTTAAAATTTAATCCTTAATTTTTAATGCAATAAATAATTAATCGGGTCGTCAAAATTTAGATGTCAATAGTTGCCTTTCTTTGATGGTGAGCTCATAAAAGTTGCCTTCAAAGACAAATTGAGACATAAATTTTGACTATGCACATGCAATGAATGATCTTTTGTTGAAAAATGAATCCCATTTTAAAATGCAATTTATAGAGATAAGTACACTATCAGTGCCAAAACTTGTGTATGGCACTCACTTTGGTGCCAAAAGTTTCCGTCAAATCACTGAAGTGCCAAAAATTTAGAAAAACGATCATTTCAGTGCCAACACTAATGAAATTGGCAGGAAATCCGACGTGGCTCGTCGAAGAGTTGAGTCGCATCCAAACACCAAAAAGACGTCGTTTGGTATCTTTCCTCCAACTTAGAAACCCTAAATCCCCAAATTGAGAGAGAGAGAGAGAGAGAAGGCTCGTCTTTGTCTTCTTCTTCCTCAAAGACCAACACCAGCAGCAACACCAGCATGGCACCAACAACAGCACCGGCAGCTCACCAGCAGCGACACCATCAACACACCAGCAGCAACAACGCACCAACGGCACCTTCAACCCATCTTCTTCCTCCTCCTCCACCCTCGCCTCCAATTTTTCTTGCCACTTATTGCTTGAGCAACAATCTTAGTCTCTCCTCGCTCACCTGGTTGAGCAACTTCAATGGTGGCCGAGCGACGGTGGCCGAGCGACGGAAACCCTAATTTCAATCCCCATATGAGCTATACAACATCGTTTCTGTGAGGGTGTCCACGTATAATGGCAAAACGACATCGTTTCTTGAGGAGGATGGAAAACGACGTCGTTTTAAAGCCACGTAATTAATATGGCTTGAATCTCTCGCCGGTGGCACCAAAGTAATTGTTTTTTCTCCGATTTGGCACTTAAGTGATCCGACAGAAAATTTTGGCACCAAAGTGAGTGTTGTACACAAGTTTTGGCACTGATAGTGTACTTATCTCGCAATTTATATGATGCACGAAAATGCTTATGGAAACAATAAAAGAACCTACCTGGAATGACTTACTTTTAAGGAGGATAGAGCAATTCAAGATAGTTTGGTGTTACATGTCCAGGACCAGTATCTTTTTACAGTCGCCAGAATAGTAACATGGTTTTGTAAAAGAGAGCTACTTTTCTAGGACCTGTACCTTTCTATGGACATCTAGTATGGCAATATTTGGTTGTCCAAGATCCGAATCTTTTGTAGGTTACCTTGATAGAAATTGTTTTTCTAGGACCCATACCTTTCTATGGTCACTTGAATGGGAAATTATTTTTTTCAAGACCTGTACCTTTCTACGGTCACCTGTAAGAGCAGCAAGTGTGTTTAAAACCCATACCTATCTATGGTCGCCTAAAAAGAGGTTTTGCTTGTCTTGGACCCACACCTTTCTTCGATCGCCATAGCAAGGAAAATCATCTATCTAGGATCCGAACCTATCTTTGATTGTTCGGCATAATGATGAGGGTTTTGCCTGACTAGGACCCGAACCTTTCTTAGGTCGCCTTAGTCGGACTGAATCTAAAGAAAAATATTTGGGTGACAACTTGACCGAGTCAAGTGTCGATGTACTTGAGAGAGAATACCTGTACAATGACAAGTATTTAAAATACAAATAGAGATATACTTACCTAGTGACATCTCTGATCCTTGAGGATATGTCTCCTGTAGAACTTAGTCATAAGAGAAGTAACATACATTCATGGTCATAGACAACATATGCATTAATTCAAGTGAGGTTCATGCATGATAATTTTTATCAATTTAGCATCACCTAATTTTCACTGGGATGAATTTCAAAAGAATATTCCACGTTGAACACATGAGTGTCATGGATATGTCCAATGAGAGACCCTTCAATTTGAAAGGACTTTTCGCTCACCCTTATCTAAAAGGCTATTCCGTCCCCACCATTGACGCAGGAACACGAAAATCATTCTATCTCACTATTATCATGCCAAACAAGGGTCTAAGCAATCTCACAAGTCATAAAACCTTACCAATCTGAGAGTTCTTCAGCAAGGATTGTAATGTGAACTTGGTCAACAGCTTAACAAATGGAGCTCTTTGAGTCAAGGCTATTGAAAAAATGATGTTCCGCAATCATCTTTGGGTTTACAAGTTAAGAAACCTGCAAATGAGATAGAAATTGTCTTGCTCGCACTTCTTCGAATGATGCTTTTAAATTTTCCCAGTGGAGTCGTCAAGCTGTCACAACCTAACCTCAGGTGCACCACTTAGAGTTTGGCTAATAGATCACTAAGTCTAAGCTTAATTCAGGCTCTCCCAAGCCCATACCAATTTGCGACTTAGGATTCAAGTTTTTAGCATGCTAATGAATTTTATATAAGAGTCACCACTAATCAATTTATGGTAGGTTGATTAGATACCTAAGTAAAATGACAGCATAATTATTTTACTCCTACAAACCAGAGAATTTGGGTACGGGGACTTGGTTATACTGGATTTCTCTAATTCCCTTTCGGAATTATTATTTTTATTTTCAAAATATATTTGCAGGCAGTCTGGATTGGTTTTAAACTAAATCACTATCATGCAGTGGGGTGATCATGCGGGTGCATTATCATTATTAAATACTTAAAGAATCAAATAAATTGCACCAAAAAAATTAAACACACCAAAGCAAGATTATTTATTTTATTTTTTTTGGATTTTCTCTTGTCTTGAAATTAAAACCTATATGACATGCATGAGCTATCTTTGTATTTTTATATTAAAATTCGAAATTAATAAAAATCCTAATTAAAATATCTAAAATGAATAGTTATCTAATCTAGTTTAGGGATTAATTTAACCTAAACTCTATCTATCTCAGAAACTATTTTAAAGATGCGACATCGTCTAAACATGCAAGCATTATTTAGGACCCTATCTATGAAAGAAAATGCCATCTAGAATCTATTCTAGAATTATCTAAACATGCAATCCTATTTAAACTAGGCAATGTTATCGAGAAATCCTATATATTCTAACATGCAATCTAATCTTAAAGATGCAATCCTAATTTATGAAGCTATCCTATCTAATACACAATTTGATTTTTTTGGGTGTTTTCCAAAATAAAAAATTTCCAAATATAAGCATTATATCCAACCCACTCAAGATATTCATCTAGAATCTAGATAAAGGGTTAAAATAATTGAAAAAATAATCCATTGTCTCACGGATTAAATTAACAACTATTCTAGCCCTAAACATCACGACATGCAACAAAAATCAATATAATTAAAAAAAATTTATCCAAAGTCTCGCAGATCAAATTAATAATTATAACGATTTTAAAACTAGACATCATTAATGTGCAAAAAATCAACATAATTAAAAAAGTGATCCGAAATCTTACCAATCAAATTAGTAATTATATCGGTTTTTTGCCAATAATATCCTATTGGATAATTCCTAAACCTTAATGAAGTCACTATTAGCATCAAATATTCCAATTTAAGCAATAATATCAAGACGAAATTTGGTTCAAGAAAATTACCTTCTTTGGATTATTTGCTTCCAAAATGGAATCGGCATGAAGGATTCATGAACGGCGCTTCATGTCGGGACAAGCTTAGTGGTGATGGGCTCACGATAAAGGATAGCTGCGATTGGGCATTGATCGTTGATGGATTCCAGTGCCAGGAATTATTGTACTCCTCCACAAGACCTGCAACAGGAAAGCAAATCTGCTAGCTTAGTGAAGTGTGGAGATAGCAAGGACATCGGGTTCGGACTTGGGACAACAGCGGTGACATTGGGTGGAGGCACTGCAACGGGCGGAGTTGTAGCGTCGTCAAGCAATTCGGCAGTGTCAAGCTAGTTGGCGACAACAGCAGTGGCATGGAAAACCGTAATAACTCGTCGTCGAGAGGCTAGGACACAATAGCTCATGGATACGCAAGTAGCTTGTCGTTGAAGGATTGGCAAATATATGGCGAAGGAGGCGTAGCGACGGTAGGAGTGATGCAAGTAGTAAGGACATCAAGGACAACAAGCAGTGCCTGGTCGTCATCGTTGAGGAAATGAGTGAACAGCGGTGGCGTCTTGGGTCAAGCTCCTCGGAAGAAGGGAGGCGAATCTCGTCAGGTCGTCGTCAAATAGTGCGTCAGGAGTGGGATGGCAAGGAGCTGAAGTCGATGTTGCGGTTGAGTTGAGGGGCCGGGTTGTCATGAGTTAGTAGGCATAGCAACGCTTGGGGTTGCAACAACGGTGGTGTTTGGAGCTATGGCAACCGCGAAACAGCAGCTGCGGGTGGCAGAGTTGCAGTTGTCAAGCCTGAACTAAGTTAAGGCTTAGTAATCTATTAGCCAAACCCTAGGTGGTCCAACCCAAGGTTAGGTCGCATAGCTTGGTGACTCCGCTGGGGATATGTCTCTTGTAAAGCTTAGTCATAGAAGAGGTAACATGCATTCGTGGTCACAAATAACACGTGCATTAATTCAAATGAGTTTCATGCATGACAATTTCTATCAAGCTTGCATCACCTAATTTACATTGGGAGGAATTTCAAAAAACAAAATTCCATTTTGAACACATGAATGTCATAGATGTGTCAAATGAAGGACCTTTCGGTCTAAAAGGACTTTTCACTCATCATTGTCAAAAAAACATTTCGTCCCGACTATTAATGCGGGAACCTGAAAATCACTATATCTCGTTATTGTCATGCCAAACAAGGGTTTGAGCAATCTCACAAGTGGTACGACCTTACCAATTTAAGAAGTCTTCAACAAGGATGGTAATGTGGGCTTTGTCAACGGCTTAACAAAGGGAATTCTTTGAGTCAAGGCTATTAAAAGAATGATGTTCTGCAATTATCTTTGGGTTTACAAGTCAAGAAACCTATGAAATGAGATAGAAATTGTCTTACTCATACTTCTTCGAATGATGCTTTTAAACGTATGAACTCTTACATTAATTCAAGTGTCCTAATATAAAGAGACTTCATAAGGGACATAACGTAGGTCAGGTTCACAGGTTGAGAAACGAAAGGATCGTTAGGCTCAAAATGTGTTTTGTGGGGTAAGAGTTAGTGATCATCTTGACATTATCACCAATCTTCTTCTTCTTCTTCAAGGATTTTCTCCATATCAAAGCTCCATTGAATGTAACACCTCGATATTTGAGTTCTTTCAATACTGCTCTACTGGGGATATGGCCTTCTACAACCAGTAATCATTTGATTGATTTTTCTCGACGGGCATTAGCCTTGCTTTTATCAGGCACACTCTTTTTTCAAGCCCCCGTGTTTTCATTTCATTCATTTTTTTCCGGGAAAAAGCCACGAAAAACCCTGAACTTTGCCCAAAATGACACATTTACCCTAAACTTTTTTATGTGATGTGAAAAACCCCAAACTTTTCAAACCGTGACACATTTATCCCATCAAGGACATTTTTTGTCTTTTTATTCTGTTTTTTCCTTTTTCTTTTTCTTTTTTCTTTTTTTCTTCTTCTTCCCTCCGGCGGCCATGGCGAAGCCGGTGGAGGGAAGCCGGCATCCGATGAGGGTCGCCCTCGCCGGTGTCGAGCAAGGGTGGCCCTCGCCGGCGTCAAGTGAGGCCCTCCCTTGCCAGATCTGGCGAGGGCACCCCTCGCCTGACACTAGCGAGGGCAGGGACACCCTCACCCGACGCAGGCGAGGATGGCCCTTGCCAGATCTAGCGAGGGCACCCCTCGCTTGACGCAGGCGAGGGCGGCCTTCACCCAACGCCGGCGAGGCTGCCCTAGCTCGACCCCAGCGAGGGCTGCCTTCACCTGACGTCGGTGAGGGCAACCCTCGGCCGACACCAGCTTCCCTCCGTTGGCTAGCCAACGAAGAGAAGAGAGAAGAAAAAAATGAAAAAAAATTTAAAAATGAAGAGACAAAAATGCCCTATAGTTTTAGGGTAAATGTGTCACATAACAAAAGTTCAAGATTTTTTGTGTCACAAAAAAAAAAAGTTTGGGGTAAATGTGTTACGGTTGGCAAAGTTCAGGGTTTTTCACATCACAAAAAAAAAGTTTGGGGTAAATGTGTCACTTTAGGCAAAGTTCAGGGTTTTTCGTGACTTTTTCCCTTTTTTTTTCTAATGTCTATGGGTATTAGCCTTACTTTTACCAAATACACTGCTTTTTCATACCCCTAGTTTTATTCTTTTGACTTTTGATATACTATTTACAATGCATACATCAAACAGCAACACTTTGGTTTATTTTTAAGGGATGATTCAACATTTAGACTCTTAGGGGTCTTCGTCTTCTATCGATGCAATGGACCATGTTACTTAGTAATTATCTTTTGCCTTGCACCAATGTGGAGGATGATCACCAACTAGGTTTAAATAAATGAAATTTGCAGGCTCAAGTGGGCTATGCAATGGATATAAGTGTGTAGGATAGAGAAAGAAATGCTCTTCGTCATCCTAAGGCACTGAAATTTCATGTGAGTTCAAGTCCAATAACAACACTCAAAGATTGATGCAGGTGAGAGTAAGAAAATTTCTATTTGTTTTATTCACCTACTGATGTTGACTTTCCTCCGATATTGCCCTAATGTGCAATGGCTCTTAATAAGGGTAATTTAAAAAATATATATATCCATAAGTGCATGGGCTCAAAGAAGTTAAACAATGGATCACCTATAGTACTTGGGATAAAAAATGAATTGCCTCTCATCATTTCAATTATCGTAGCTTTCGCGAGAGAACCATTTACCTTACGAACATGGAACTTCTTACACTCATCTCACAAGTGTATAAATAGGGGACTGTGTATAGGACAAGGCTTGCCTTTTATCATCCTAACATGTAGCATGTCTCACTTAGCATTCTTAAGCATTCAATATCATTCAATGAATTGTCCATCTTCAGAAATTTTCATATGAAATTGGTGAGTTAAGTAAGTAAAAAATCACCATGTAAACTCTTTTTATAGAAGAGCTCAACAACATTAAGCATGAGAAACTTTGTGACTTCAGAACAAACAATTTACCATACTAAAAAAAAAAAATGTTGTCATAAGCATGAAAAACATGGTTTTGAGCATTCATTCAAGGAATTGCCCCACAAAGGGACTGTCTCAGTAATAGGCGTCCTTGGATTGCCCCTATTGAAAGGGACCGAATGCATGAATTGATCAATCGAGATAGAAAATCCGATCTTTGATTTGATAAATGCTCCATTCTTGTTTTTACCCCCGCACAAGAGAACATGCATGAATAGGACACTACACAATATAAAAGCAAATGCAAATTGAACATTCTGATCGAGATTCTATCTTAGTCGAGTCACTATTAGAATCCGTCATGCCCCCAATCTATCATCTACAAAGGAAATAATAGAGTGTCATTTCCAAAATTAATTATACCAAGGAACAAAATGTGCCCCTTTTTATCCAAGATGGATGATCCTCTTTTTGACTTGCCCCTCATTTTCTTATTGATGTGTAGGCATGAAAATTCCGTTAAGCATGGAAATGTAAAACATCTCGTTTGGCTCTTTGAGATGGATATTTCAAGTAGTACCGAGATGTGACCCACATCTTTGGAAGTGTGTTCTCAACATTGTTGAGTAATAGTTGAGCCAATTGGTCTATCATTGCAACTTGATGTACCTTTTTAGATGCTTTCTCATCATGCCAAGAAGATTATGCCCTGAAACATGAAGTAAATGAGTCAGAAAATTAGACAAAGCTAACCTAATGCATGCTTTTGGAAATGGTTTCAAAAATGGTTTTTCATTCTCTCTTTTTTGGGCGGAATTTTTTGTGGTGAAGCCCAATCCTCAGAGTTTTTCCATGGATGATATTTTCTTTTCACTGTTGGATATCGTCACTGGATTGGTTTGGTGTACCTCATCATGCCCTCGAAACAACACTTGTAATTTTATCGATATTCATCAATCGAATTACATTTATTGAAATGAAAAATGTGACAATCAACGAAAAGAAATCCTAACATACAAGCAAATCCTAGACAACAGCAAAATAGGGAAGCCAAGCTACTTAGGACCATGAATCATATATGCTTGGATTCTTCGCCTTCATGGGCGTTGTGAGGCAAACTCTCTAGATCAAATATTCTCCCTTCCAGATACATCACTAATATTTTTATAGCGGCATCTTAACTGGCTTCTTCAGGAAAATGAGATGGTTCAAGAGTCATTTTCGCTCTTTTCTTTGGGTTGAAATTTCCCACTAAAGATGATGCATCTATGTCATCGTGTCACTTTTGCTTGATGAGAGAAGTTACAGTAGCACGTAGCTCATGTAGCTCATCAACTTGACTTTGGAGGCTTGCAAATTGCTTGTTCATGTCACTGACAATACGGTTTAGCACTTCATTTTGATCGGTCATTCTTGCCCGTCGCATGTTCAAACAGCTGATGGTGACGATCCATAATCACCTAGTTTGAATATCGACTTTTTTAATTTGAATCAATGGATGGTGGGTGATCATTGATGGCTTGTAGTCACCTATGAAGAGATGAAAAATGGTAATTATTTGACTTCGGACAATTCAAACAAGATCGGTCCATAACTCAGTCTGGTTTCCTATATCACTTTTCCTTTTTTTGGGCTATTTTTTTTTTCTTGGAAATGAACTGCAACAGGTTCTTTAGAAAAACAATAGCATAGAAAAATTACATAGGAAAGCAACGATTCATGATATGTTAGGGGAAATGATAACATAAGTTGGAATTAAATTCACTGAAAATCTTGGTTCTTTATTTCCCCTCTTTTGAAAATTTCTATGACTATTACCTCTAAAGCAAAATGACATTGAGTCCACTGCTTAACCTATACTAACCATGGACCGACTAGAGATTTACAGTAAAATAAGTAAATTGCAAGATAGAGGGTTAGAAGTGTCACGCCCCGATCCTCCAAGCGCGTGCCTATCCTCAGCGGTTATTTTAATTGCGACATCTCAGGACGCGTCACCGACCCATTCATTTTATAATGCGCATGCGGAAGAAAATAATTAATCCCCAGACAACACAAAGATGGGATAGAAAAGTAGGGCCACAATTTTCAAATCAACACATTATTAAAAACCACAATCCGGTTTACAAACAAAGGCCAACTCTTGGGTCTAAGTACAAGAAGTCTATCTTCAAAAAGAACTTCTGAGCCATTCATGCTCCTGACCCTTCCACCTCAAGCTCCGAGTTCTTCACCCTAGGGACCTAAAAATGTTATCCCACAACAAGTTGAGACAATGTCTCAACAAGTTCACCCCCTAAGACCTGACTAGGAAGAAAATACGCCCCAAGGGCTACCTGAGCACAACACACGAGTTAGAGGACTTACCTTTGCCTCGATTTCCTACCTGCAAGTCAGTACAATTCATCAAATCACATCAATAACTCAACTCATCACACCCGATCGACTCATCGATCAATCAACCCAGTCAATTCCATATCATCAAGACCGTCACATGGTCCTTCCAATTACCCATTCCAACCAATGATTACGGCCACACTTGGGCACAGCCTACTAAATATTCGGCAGTGAATTACGGCCTAACAAGCATAGCCGGTTCCAAGTCCAGCGGTAAATTATGGCCTAATAGGCATAGCCATATTCTGGCGGTTGATTACGGCCCAACAGGCACAGCCATACTTTGGCGGTTTTCTTGACCCATCTCATAATCTCACGCATAACATGTGTCATCTCAACCTTCAATAGTCATCTCACTATGACTATAAGCCATCACACATTTTCATCATTTTTATCATACGCGATGAAAATTATCGTGTGTGGGTACATGGTCGGCCTCGGCCAAAAAAATAACATTTGCACTTTCAAAATTCCCACTATTTATATAGTCGATAAAAATATTTTTGGCACTATAAACCGGTGCCCCGTGAATTTCCAATTAATTATTGAACTTAAATAAATTTTGGGATAAATACCCAAAATCACAAATCACACACAATCAACACAAATTAGAACTCAATTAAATAAATAGATCACAAAACTACAACCAGCATAAAATTCCGGTCACCGACTATCCTGGTCTAATTTCCGGAAAAATAATTAATTAAGTAAATAATTATGGATAATAATTATTAAATGCCAAAAATAGCGACTTAGGCCTGTAAAGCCTAATTAAAAGCCGAGATGAGCCCGGAAAATTTCTGAACCACTCTAGATAAATACTAGAGCTTGTCTAGGCCCTAATTGCACTAAACTAACCACCTAACATGCATTGATAATTAACTAATTCACTAATCCATTCTAACTAATCACTTAATCCTAGCTTAGCCTAAACTAATCAACCATTAAACATTATTAACTTACTAAGCAGGGATTAGTGAGTTAAAATCACATGATTAACGATCCGACTGAACCACGACGACGGTGACGAGAAGACGGGCCAAAGACTCCAAAGTGAGGGCACCAAGTGGGGCCAAGATGGGCCTAAAATCGGCCACACAAGGTCCACGGTTGCTGGACTGACTTCAAGAGGCTACTGGCCTCGGCTCGACGGGCTGGTTTCTGCTTGTTTCGAAGCTAGATCATGGGCTAAGCTGTGCTACTCAAAGGAAAGTCGCTAGCTTCGGTAGCTAATCGTTGGGGCTGCTTGATTCGACTTCGTGAGAAGGACGATGAAGCTGAAACTTGCCTGGGCTACAGTAGGGCTGTCTCGGATGAAGGGGGATCGTGGAGATGTGGCTGGATGAAAATGGAGAGAAGCAAGCTGGTGGCTTCGCATGGTGATAGAAGCTAAGCGGGGGAGTGACGATGGTGGAGGGAGGCACGCAAGGGAGCTGACGATGGCAGAAAGCGTAAGGCAGTGAGCTTCGAAGAACAGAAATGAAAAGAAAACTAGAAGCCGCTCATCCAAGGTCAAGGGTGATCGAAACTAAGGAAAAATGAAAGCAAAAATTAGAAGACCAAAGGGGGTTTGGGGGCAATTGGCAAAGAGAGAGGAGAGAGAGAAAAAGGGACGTCAGCGTGAGGGAAGAGGATAAGAGTGCAGTGGTTTTTCAGCCGGGGAAAGAGACGTGCGGAATTAAAGAGAAAGGGAGAGGGACGTTGGTCAAGGGGAAGGGGCGTGCGAGAGAGGGGGAGGCCGAAGAGAAGGGGGAAAGAAAAATTAAATAGAATATTCCATATTTATCCATTCTTGGTCCCGCAACTTCCATTCAATCCAAATTGGTGCCCAAAAATCCCCAGGTTAAAATACTTGATCCTCATTTGCATTCTTGCACCATAATTCCCAAAATAGAATATTCAATTCTGAATTCCATTTCCCTTTTCCCGAAATCCGATTTCTTAACAAATCTCTCTGATTGATGTCCAATTTTGTTGAAGAAAAAGCTCACACAACTTCCTTTCACTAAGTAGTTCACACAGGAGGCCAAAAATCCCTTCATATTGGCCCGTCCGAATTTCCGTTCATTTTCCGAATCATCTGAATTGATTTTCCGTAAAAATCCCAAACTCATCGAAAATTCCTCGAATGGTGAGTCGACGTTCCTAAAATAAATCAAAACATGACAAAGCTTTCAATTTCTGAAATCGGGTTCAAATTCGTGGTTAAATTCAATCCGACGCGATTTTAGCGTAACCTAACCTACTGAGTAGCTTTTAGGAATTTTTGGTGCAATTGACCCATGGTCGATTTTCTTCGAACCACACGTACCTCTTCAACACATTAGTGACTCCCGTTTGTTGTGAAAATCTCAAGGTTTCAAATATGGACATAGGAAACCAAAATACCTGAAAAATCAGCCTAGTGATGATCGACAAGAATTTTACAAATTAGAGCACATCTTAGTTGAACCGACCTATCTCTGATCTTTGATCAATTTTTAACTATGCCGTAATGATCCTTACAGACTAGCACGGTTGAGGAGTCGATTCCTGATCGAATTCTCAAGTTTATTGCGTTTATATTCCTTAACGGCTTCACCTCTAGTTATCTCATGAGTGGCCATCTCAGAGAAAAACACTATTGTCGTGTCGATGGAAGGCCCGAATCATTCAATTGAAAGTAGAACTGAATTTTCAAGATGTCACAAGAAGACTTACTTCACCAATGACCCTAATGGCAATCACATATGTGGCATCTAAAATCTTAAACAACCCTCGGATAGGTGATAGTCACTGAACCGTGGCTTTGCTTTTATTTTATAAGTATTGATTTGTATTTGTTCATTTGGAATAGTATTTCAATTTTATCCTTTGAACCAAAAGGATGGGATTTGATCTTGCATAAGAATTATATGCGCTAAAAATTAAAGAACTAGAACTTGAGGATATTGAGCAGGCCGTAAGAATTTGGAGTATATATATATATATGTGTGTGTGTGTGTGTGTGTATATACTTGTATATAAAGCAATCTGAATTTTTGTTATTAAATTAAATTTGATAGAGAAAAAATACTATATATATATATATATATATATATATATATATATATATAATAATAATAATAATAATAATAATAATAATAAGGGAATTAGGGCCTTATTTCATGGACTCTTGGGCCCAAGAATTCAGGCCCAAGCAGGCCCAAGAAACACCTTAAGGGTGTCGCACGAACCAAGAAGGGGAGGGGGGAGTGCATGTCCTCCAAGACTTGTCTTCAATGTTGCCTTTTGTTCTCCTCTTTTTGCCACTTGTTCTCCTCATGAGAACACTTGTCTCTTACATGCAAAAATGGGAGCATGCAAGGGATTTATTCAACCCAAAAGGAAAAGGGGAAGTGGGCAGATAAAGAGAAAGGGAAGTGAGCCGAGGGAGAGAGAGAGAGGGAAATTGAGAGAGAAAGAGAGCAAGCGTGCGAGAGAAGAAGAGGAAGAAGGAAGAGCTTGTTCGCCGCCGTTCCTTCGCCGCTTTGCCCGCCGTTTGTCGCTGTTTTGTGCTTAAATTTGAGGCAAGTGAAGTCCTAAAACCTATTCTTTGCATTGCTGTGTGTATGTGTAGTAGATGGTAAGTCTTGGTTGTGGTAGATGGGATGAGATTTCGGAGCTTTGAAGAGAGATTCGTTGGTCATGCATGCTGTTTCTGGAAAGACCAGTCCGACCGACCATGAGATTGTGTGTTGCATGTGACTTTTTAGTCAGAATCTTGATTCGATTTCTTCATGAAAGTTGTAGAGAACATCTTGAAAAACAACATACTAAAATTTAAGGCAAAACGAACAAGAAATGGTCAGTGAAATGATTTTTCTTTGGAGAGACTAGATCTGGAAATCGATGTGCAGACTTTCAGTGGTTTCGTGGTCTGTAAAGTAACCTTCTTGTAAAAATATCACTTTGGTCTCTTAATGAAAGTTGTAGTATACTTCTTGAGGTAGAAACTGGATCTGGGAAACTAAAATAGGTTGGTGAAACTGTTGTCTTTTGAAGAAACTGGATCTGGGAAAAACGCTCCTTCGACCTAGTATGATTTCGGGATTTGTATAAAATCATACAGTTAAAATTTGATCATGTTTCCTCAATTAAAGTTTTAGGTAATATTCTGAGAAATAACATACTGAAATTTCAGAGTAAATGGACCAGTAATAACAAAGGAAACGATTTTTTTCTTCAACACGGGTAGATCTGGAAAACGGAACCGAGAATAGGAGAAGTAAATCGATTTTATCTTTTAATACAGAACGGATTGGACTACTATTTCTTCATGAAAATTGTACCTCTAGGTCTTAAATACATCATGTCCAAATTTCAGAATTTTCTGAGTTTATTTAAGGGTTTAATCGAAATTGTTTTCAAAACTGTGTATGGATGATGTTAAAACCCTTTTTCGGTGATGCATGGACCTGTACGTATTCTGTGAAGCCTTGTTTGATATGGTGTTCTTTATGAAATGTGTTTTCTTAGATCTTATCTACAATGTGTTAAATTTTCAGAATTAATTTCCATCGTTTACTAATTTTCCAGAATTTTTCATAAACAGCACGCATTCTGTTTAAGTTGAAAAACTGTTCTATTTACAGGTTATTGATTTGCTAGATAAATTGTGATATCTTGGATTATCATTCGTGCAATGATGTGGTGACATTCATGCATATCATATGACATCAAAAGATTTATGGATTTTCATGAATTCAATGAAGTTTCTCAAAACCATTGCATCAAATAATATTTTTCCCAATGCATATTATATGATTTTAAAAAGGGCTGATTCCAATCATTGGCATTATTGCATCAAATGCCATGTTGAAATTGAGATATATGTATAAATGTAAATTGGGATAGTAACAAGACTGTCAGAGGTGTGAGCCGATAATGCCTCGGGAGTGTCGGGATGTCTAGTGGTATACGGTATGTAATTCCAGGGAAGGCCCGGTAGTATGTCGGTACATAATTCCGAAAAGTAGAGGTAACCATTTTCATGGCGAGCCCTGGAGATTTCCCCATTAGTGTCGGGATGCACGATGGTATACGGTACGAAATTCCAGGGGAGGCCTGGTGGTATGTCGGTATGTAATCCCGGAAGCCTCGAAGGTGTGTGCCGAGGGGATACCTCGTGATGCTAGTTGGGATACGAGATGCCCGGAGTGTGTGTGCCGGATGCCCGGAGGTTCCTCGCGTTGCCAGGTTGGATGCGAGCGATGAATTATGGGATGCAAACATTGGTCCCTGGAAAGAAAAACTGTTGAGATCCTTGTGAAATATAAGAATTGAAAATGAATTATGTGCATGGGTGTATACATATGGCATGATGCATGATATGCTTATGAAAGTAAATTAATGCTATTTGATATTGAAAATGCGATCATGAAGGCATGAATGGATCTCATGGTGATGTATGCTTGATAGCATGGATGATATGAATCATGGTGGTATATGCACGATGGCATGGTGAGATATACATGACTGCATGGTGGTATATGCACATATGGCATGGATATGCATGAATGCTTGATGATGAGTGCATGGTGGTATATGCACATATGGCATGGTGATATATGCATGAATGCTTGATGATGAGTGCATGGTGGTATATGCACATATGGTATGGGTATGCATGAATGCTTGATGATGATGGCATGAGGTATGCTTGATATGCATTAATGATATGTGCTTTGTTATGATGCCTTGATTGTTGTGTTTGACGCAATAAGTAGTTTGGTGGATATTTACTACTGAGTGGTTGTACTCACCCCTTTTGGGGAATAACATTTCAGACTAGATAAGATACTTCTACTGCCACTGCCACCAGTAGATGGATCGAGTGGTTGGATATGACCGCGAGGAAGAGGATAGCAAATGAAGGAACTTTTGGACGCCGACACTGATCGATGGACTTTAAGTATACGACTGTTGGAGGAGATGTCGGTCATCTTTTGAAGTATAGTCGAGTATAGAAGATTACGGAATTTTGATGTACCGGTGAATGATGTCCATCTAATTTAAGTAAATAAAAGTGTACGGCTTTTACCTATAAAAGTTTAGTAGATGTGCATTGTTTTCTGAATATAGAAGGGAGTTGTTGGATATGCTTCCATTATATGAATTGCGCAAGGGACCGATCTAAAAGATGTAAACCCCCATGTTGTATGGACCTGCTGAAATTGAAATGGTATCAGAGTGACATGTTATTAGGGAAAGTGAAAAGGTAAGGGAATTGTGGCGACCCTAACGGATTAGGGGCCGTCGAGGGGTGCCACAACATAGACAAGCACATGAATTGTGGGGTTCGATTTCTAACTAAGAAAGCTAAGCAAAGTGGAGTTAAAAGGGTGGATTGACTCGTCGCAGTCTCGCGTACTAAGTCAAGTCATCTTAACTCCGGCTCAGTTAAGAATGATGCCCCAATGCAGCACATCCTTGTGGGCAAAGGAATGTAGATTTTCATCATGTGATCCAAGTTATCCACCAATTCTTTATTGGTAAACCAGAAGATCTCCCTAAGCTTAATAGAAGAGAATTTGTGAAAGAAAATGCTGCTCTTTACGAAGAAAGCATCTAAACAAGCATTTCCAAGAAATGCTTAAACTATTTTATGCCTTAGGAGCTGATCATAATCTAAAACAAGTCTTCTTGGCTTCTATTCTAAGAGAAATTGCACGACTGATAGAAAGGTCCATTCAAAATAAGCAGATAACTGTTGCCAATGTCCCTCTTGGAGAACTCTAATAAGAGATACATCTTGCTCTTGATGATCTTTGTATCCAAAGAAAGGCCTTCAGAAGTTATTTCAAGAGCAACAAGGAACTTGATCAGGATTGTCGAAGGCTTAAATTAAGAATCGAGTGTTCAAAGAAAGACTCCTGTGATGATCTTCTTGCGGAGATCGATGCAAAAAATGAAGGCACTTCAAAAGATTTTCCTTAGGACATGCCAAGAAGAGGCACAAATGGCGATTCTTGCGGAAAAGACGCTCTAAACCAAGCTCTTCTAGAAGGCGTAGAAAATCTTACAGGATTTATATTTGCAATAAGAAAGGCCATTTTGCCAGGAATTATCCGAAGGCCAAAGGAAGAAAAATCCACTTAATCTAGAAGATAGAGAAGCAAACTGGAGTATCACTTCGGGATGATGATGTTGAATCAGTCTTCTCCCTAGAAGATGAGCTAACCAAGCACACAGTGTGTGCTATCTAGACATGGTCACAAACTAGTGACAATGAAATCTCGTCAAAAGAACCTGAAGAAGAGGTATTTTTCTTTTCTAAACCACTCACAATCCAAAATTGTGCATACACTCCTTCTATCCTTCCATATTTCCCTATAAAAATATATCCATCTAAGTATGATAAGCCTATTTCCTTTATTGCCCTCATCAACACTAAAGCTAGTGCTTCTATTCTTGATACAAAAATACTTCCAGAAAAATACAAGATATCATACACCCAGTATTTTAACTCTACCTCTCGAGACACCTTTGCTAGAAGAGTTCGAAGTAAACCCACCACCATACAGTTCTTTCCCCAGTGTTCTATCATCACCAAAATCCTTGGCTCGAGCTCACCAAATAAAGATATCATTATTGGTTGGGACATTCTCACACAAATTCCTAAACTTAGAATCATGCCTAATGGACTACGGTTCAAATGGTAGTTCTAGGAATTTGTAGACACCCAACGATTTTTCACTATTCAAATGAGCATTTTGGATCCAATTCTGCAAACTCTTCTTAGGGCTTGTGCAGACTCTCACTTGGACTTTCTCCAAAAATGCTCCAACCCTTTGTGGAAAAATCTTGATTTCTTCATCAATCTTCCTTTCAAGAAAAATGAAGATGTTAATCCAACCAAAGCCAGTCACTCTATAATGAATCCAAAACATTTGCTTCTAACCCAAAATGAATGTTTGGATTTACTGCATCAAGGATTTATTGAGCCCTCAAATTCTCAATGGGCCTGTTGACATAGCAAAATAGAGGGAAAATGAGGCTGGTCATCAATTATCAGTCTCTCAATCAATTCTTGCGTGATGATAAATTTCCTCTACCACATCGGAATTATCTATTTTCCAGTCTCATTCAAGCCAAGGTGTATTCCAAGTTCGATCTTAAAGCTGAATTCTATGAATTTGCTAGTGATTCAGGAGTGTTTGGTACATCCGTTCCATAGTATCTTCAGGCAAGCATCAATCACTAGGCGGGTTGTGCGGTATCATCAGAATGATCCCAAGAAATAGGAACATCTTTTATTGGCCATGTCTCTGGTGGAATGATCTTATTACGCTGGCACAATATCCTTTGCAATTCACAATACTATCTAGGATAAGCTGAGATTCTACAAAGAGTGTTGTAAAAATCTCATTTGAGGCACGTTAGAGCTTATATGTGGATACTCCAATGTCTGCCGGAGTTTTACACATATCTCCACTGGGTCGAACAAATACCCATGGCCTAAAAAATAAAATAATTATGTAAAGATCTGGATCAGGCCTGCTTGCTCTGAGTTGGGCTTGAAAAAAAATTTTTCACACACCCAATGGTTTAAACCAACTAAGCATTTCTCTGAGATACTTATACTTAATTGGTCCTTCAATAATTTTGTAGATTATAAGAGGCATCTTGGCTGTCAAAAACTCAATGGCAATGGTATAAACATTCAATAAATACCATTAAAACCATTTGAGTTTTTTTGGAAATTATTCTTCTTGGAAGAAAGTGAGAGGATGAATGAACATATATTTTGAGTGCAATCCATCTGGCCTAAGGAGAAGACCACCATATTTACTAAAAATATGGAAATGATATTGCCACATAAGTCTTTTAAGATTTTCAACAAGAACATTATATTGGATAAGCCCAGGGATTTCTAGTGGGTATGAATATAAAGGCCATTTGGGCTTGATTTCTTAGGCCTTGAAACCGCCAAGAAATGTCATTTGATCCAACGATTGATGCTTGCCTAAAAAGATACTACGGAATGGATGTACCAGACACTCTTGAATCATCAGCAAATTCACAGAATTCAACTTCATCATCACAAGATCCATAGGGAGGACCATTGTCACAAGCTCCTTCCAATTATAGTGAGTTACAGCTTATACTCAATCTAGGTCTTGACAGAAAAAGTGCATCACTCCAGCTTGGGTATCTATTGAACCCGATCTTCCATCAAGGTCCACCGATGCTCCTACACTTTCTTCTACAAGTTCTCACCAGTCATCCAAAAGACAAAGGCCAATTGAAGCAATTGAAGAAGTAGAACAGTTCCTCAAGATACTCAAGCAGCAATATCCAAAAAAAACTACTCCCAATCCTCCTGATATCCCATCCAGCTCATACCAGCCTCTAGATGATTTAGATACCAAACACCTCGAAACTCTGGAAGTTGAAAGGATGTTCAAGGAATATTGAAGGCAGAAGTATGGAGAAGACTCGAACGACTCGAATGATAGCACTAAAGAACCTATCCATAGGCATAATAAATTAAGGTAAAGAAGACTCTACCAGAGGACTATCCACGACAACTACCCACAACAAAACAAAAGGCAAAAGACCCACATGAAGGAGATGGAAGATTTGACTTAAAGTACTGTAGCAAACTGTTCATGCACAGTTTAGCACTGTTCATGCACTGTTCATGTACTGTTTGGTACTGTTTAGCAATGTCGATAGTACTATAGCACTGTAGCAGAAGCAAAAAAGTGGGATAATGCATGCAAAAGTCAGTTTGTCAGTAGAGAAGCATGTCAAGTGCAAATAATTGGCCTTTGTCGGCCAAACGAAGTCTATAAAGCTCTAGCATATTGTATTATGCCTATAAAAGGCAAGTATGTATGCGTTAAGGGGTAGAGAACGTACTCTCTCTAGAAATAATATTGTGTGGTTTGCTATGAATTCTTAAAAGCTCTCTCATTTCTCCCTTTCTGGCTGTTATGATTCTTTAAAATTAGAAATGTTTTGATCAATTCTAGTAGTATGCTCTGCACTTGCCACAAATGTGGAGACTGTGCATCATAATTCTACTATTTAAAATTTTCTATGATATGAGCCAAAGAATGAAAAAGAATTTTGTGGCTAACAAGCAGTCCCTATTTCGAGGCCAAGGAAGGGCCATGTGTGTGGGATAGCATACTTGCCACAAATTCTATGTTTATTTTCCCTGACTCATATCATAGCAAGAAAGAAGTTTTCAGGATTGAGCCGAGCAACCTCTACTACGTGGCCTCGCGGTTGAAGTCGTATCCAACCCAATACCATCCTAAGTCTCCTAGTGTAGCCCAGGCTTGGCGGCGGGTTTTGTAAGCAATAGTGTAGTGCTAAAACAATAAACATGTATAGCAGTTTATAAGCAAACAACACTTCAATGTTCAATATTAAAAACACGCAACCCAAACACCTTTCTCCAAAACAAAAGTTTAGCAAAGACTACTCCCCTTATACTTCCCATATGCAAAAAAATTTGACACCTTAAACATTAGGGACTAACCTGGAGTCCCCATTGCCAAACAAAAATATTTTTCAAAAGAGAAATTCGGTCTAAGTCCACTAAGAATTTATCAAGTCCCTAGTGAGTCGCCAAGCTGTGCGACCTAACCTCGGGTTGGATCACCTAGGGTTTGGCTAATAGATTGCTAAGCCTAAACTTAGCTTGGGCTCTCCCAGGCCCATACCAATTCGTGACTTTAGGTTCAAGTTTTTAACATGCAAATGATTTTTCAATTAGAAGTCATCACTAATATATTCTTTGGTAGGTCGATTAGAAACCCAAATAACATGAGATTTACTTTACTCTTACGAACCTGAAATTGTGAATTCGGGGACATGATTATGTTAGATTTCTCTAATACCCTTTCAATACATTTTTTTCTTTTATTTCAGAAAAATGTTTTGCAGACAGCTTGAATTAATTTTAAGCTATCCTCTAACAAGCAAGCTAATCATGCAGGTGCGTAATCATTATTGAACACTCAATAAAGCAAGGCAACAAATAAATTGCAAGCATAGGTAGGGAATACTTACCTTGATGCATCACAATTATCTGCACGATTAGTTACAAAACCATAATTATCAACCTAAAGACGATGTCATGCCTCAAACTCTACGGTCGCACGACAACCCACGCTCATCGAACCTTTACTTATCCTTTGGTCATTCAATTGCGACGTCTCAGGAAGTGTCGCCGACCCAAATCGTAATAACATTAAAACTCACAAGCGAAAATTTGAGCAAATCTCCAATCATCAAATAGCATGGATAGTTAAAAACATATTCATATATATAGAAAAGCGTTACGAGTTAACGTCTTATACAACACAAGTTCAAGGGTTAATCAACTAACTTCTTCACCTTCGACACGCCTAACCGCTTCGCCACAACCTTCTTAAAAAATGACCTAGGGGTATACCTACACCTCTAATACTACGAGGGTGGTTCAAAAAGTGCTAACACCCACGTCTACCTAAGCCCCAATGGCCTCTGGGATCCAGGCCTCCCACGTGGCAATCAGCACGAGATCGATCTTGGGGTCGGACACCTCCCCATCAGGAACATCCCCATCCTTGGCATCCCGGCTAATGCAGCCCCCAAATCTTCAAGCACCCAGCAGACCGTCGAAGCCGTAGATGGGGCTGTGACCCTCGCCGCCTACCCAAAAGTACTAGGCCATGAATTGTTGGACACACGGACACCAACAGTGCCATTGGCACAAAGGTACACTTAAATGCCAAAACTTACGAAAGTGACACTAAAGTGCCAAAATCAGAGCAAAATGGATTATTTAAGTACCAACGACTAGAAAATTCAGCCAAAACGCTGACGTGGCAATTTTCCGGCGAGCTTAGTCCAAAACGATGTTGTTTTACACGCTGATGTGGCTAAACAGCACCAAAACGACGTCGTTTTGGTGCCGACATGGTAAGTAATTAATATAAATATTAATTAAATTAAATTTAAAACAAAATAATAATAATTTATATTTTAAAAAAAATGGAGGAGCAAGGTAGCTGGCGGTTGAGGGCTCGGCCCTCGCCCTTTGCCGCCGTCTCCCGCTATCGTCGAAGGTGAGGGAGGGTCGGTTGGGGCCGCCGAGCCCTAGCTAAGGGCCGGTGGCCCCAACCGACCGGCGGCGAGGGCAACGGCCCTTGGCCTTGCCAGGCGAGGGATGGCAACCCTCGCCGAATGACCGCGAGGGCACGCAGGCCCTCGCTATCGGTCGACCAGGGCCACCAACCCTCGACCCGGGCTTGGCAACCCCGGCCGACCCTCCCCACCTTTCGGCGACAATGGGGAGGTGGTGGCGGTGACGCAGGGCCGAGCCCTCAACCCAGCCTACCTTCCTCCTCCTCCTCCACCTTTTTTTTAAAATATAAATTATTATTATTATTATTACTATTATTATTTTGTTTTATATTTAATTTAATTAATTTTTTATATTAAAATTCAAATTATACCAAAATGACGTCGTTTTTGTGTGTGTTTTGCTGAGTTAGCCTTCCAGCGAGCCACGTAAGTGAAAATATTAATAAAAAAATGCCACGTAGGATTTCTGGCAGAGTTCGCCGAATGTGGCACTCAAGTGTCCCATTTTTCATAAAAAGTGACACTTAAGTGTCATTTTCATAAGTTTTGGTACTTAAGTGTCCCTTTGTGCCAAGTTTTGGCACTTGAAGTGTTTTTTTGCCCAAATTGGTGTGGCACGAGGTTAGGCAAACCCTCATTGACCCAAATGGTCATGACATATCGCAAATAGTGCACATCAACCGCCCCCACTACCGGGTACTCCATCACCTCCTGACTATGCTCGACAAAGAGGCCAAAACAAATCTAACGAAATGGTTCAGCCATTATTAGGACCCGAAATCATTTAAATAAACAAATATGAGGTAAACTCAATGAATGAACTTCCTAGACCTCATGTAGGGAAGTCGTTCACCTTGGAAGCGCCCTAAACATGCAATTATCTATCGATAGCAAAAAATGGCAACACACTTCTTGCTTTGCTCTCATCGATCTCATAACAACTTGTCTATCATACAAGGCCATCAAAGTAGATGCATAGGCAATTTCATAACATAAACTTCATGTTCTCGAGCCAAACATATAAATACGCATTATGATCTAATTCATGCGTTCATGCCATGCAATAATCTGGACCTCATCACATATGAATCTCATGCACTTCCCATACACATTTATCCAAATTATTACGGCCACTCAGGATCCAAAGCCAACCCGAAGGTTTGCAAATTATCCGGCATAACTGAGCATTATCTCGCCCCATCGAGCATGACATCCTGTTGACTTGAGGGCATTCCTGTAAAAAGCTTCATTCAGAAATCCATCCGCAAATGGCATCCCATTGACTTGGGGGCATCCACAGGCATCGTCCCGCATAAAACGCCTCAGGACGGGTTCACACCCCGCGTAAAACGCATCAGGGTCTTAGGTGATCACACGGGCATACCATCACACAATCTATTTCTTACCTTTCTCATTTAACCCATGTGATGCTCATGCGATATGCAACTTCACTTGTCATATGCCATCGTTCCATACACGTAGATCACTTATATCACACACATATGCACCATTCACTTCCCAAACTCATGACACATAATTCAAATATCATGTTTCACCACTAATTCACATGGCACATACCCCAATTATCATTTTTAACCATTAATCAACCTGGTACATCATCCAAACATCATGTTTAACCAGTAAACCACATGGCACATAACCTAAATAACATGAATAACCACTAATCCACATAGCTCATCATCCAAATAACATGTTTAACCCCTAAACCACATGGCACATAACCTAAATAACATGAATATGGATAACCACTAATCCACATGGCACATTATCCAAATAACATGTTTAACCCCTAAACCACATGTGACATAATCCAAATAATATGAATAGCCACTAAACCACATGTCACATAACCCAAATGACATGTTTAACCACTAAACTACATGTCACATAATCCAAACAACATGTTTAACCCCTAAACCACATGGCACATAACCTAAATAACATGGAAAACCACTAATCCACATAGCACATCTTCCAAACAATGTGTTTAACCCATAAACCACATGGCACATAACGTAAATAACATGGATAACCACTAATCCACATAGCACATCATCCAAACAATATGTTTAACCTCTAAACCACTCCTTAAATGCAACGAAAGCCCTAATGAAAGCCTAGAAAGACACTCATGGACGACTCGGACCTCGAAACACGTCGCGAGAAAGGACTACAAGGCCAAACAGCAGTTGGATGGCTGGCCGATAGTCGCACAGCGGTGATCCAACAGTGGTATGACAGAGAAAGAGGGTTGTCCGGCGTCGAGGGTTCGATGGGTGGTTGCCGACGAAGAAAACAAGTGAAATATGATGAAATGAGCTTGAAATGAAGATGAGAAGGGAGGTGGTGGCTTTGGTGGTGTCAAGAGGAGAGAGAGAGTGAGTTTGGGAGCAGACAAGTAAGGAAATAAAAGTGAGTGAGGGAAAGGGAGTGGGTGGCATGAGGTAGAGGAAGGGAGGAGAGAGAGTGAGGTCAAGTCTCCATAAATGCCCATCAAATTCTTTGGGCTCATGTCAATCAAGGTGACTTGTGAAATAAGCAAAATTTTAGCATTAAATGGAAGATAGTTTGTACTCAAGTACATAGGTTGAGACTAAGCTAGTCTAGGTGGGCTAGATAGCCTTTTTCCCTTCCCTTTTGCCACCTATTTTCAAGTGCTGCCCCTTCCTTGCCCTTCTTCCATTTTTGTCCTTTTGTCTTTAGTCCATTGGAAGGGCACTTTGGTCCTTTCACTAAGATTTCGCACAATTCATGCACTATTCATGTCCTTACATGCAATAAATGCCAAGATTATGCCATGATGTCCAAAAGGCTAGGAAAGCCTATGAACTACCCCTTTGGGCCGCCCACCTCATGGGCTTGGGCCCTTGGACAACCCATTTGAGCCCGGGCCCAATGGGTCCTCGTCCATGGCCCGTTTTCACTTTTCCTCACTCATATGCCCTTACCAATGAAAAACCAAGTTTTTTGCCCCTAAATGGCCTTTCCCGATGTCCTCGTGGCCATCGACTCTCAAGACACTCTCGTCTGATGATCACTTGCCAGAATAATTCTATTTTGGAAAACCGGGTCAGAACAAGCATGTCACAAACGATTTCTAATTAATGCACAATTCCACTCAAATCTTTTTTTGGTTTTTCTTATTTAAATGAAAACTAAGCCATATGTCATGCAATTTAACTAAATGGCCTAACATGTAACCGCTAAATAAATGACATGAAAGATGATGTGGCACATGACGTGGCACGTGTCATGACATGGCACTTATGACATGGTGCGAGAAGATGGCATGCAATGATGACATGGTGAGCACGACCTAAATTATATGACCTACATGTGATATCTTTTTGTGTTTTTCATGAAAATTCCAAATCAAAAATAACCAAAATAAATTATCAAGTTCTAGATATTATCCAATTCAATTTGAGGTTTAACATAAGCCAAATCCTAATTTAAATTAAATATTATCTCTAACTAGATAGAGTCTATCCTAAAATGCAATTTATTCTAGAAAATAAAATCTACCAAGCATAGGATGTTATCTAAAAATCTAACCAAATATATCAACAATCATTTTGATATTTCTTTTTTTTTCCCCTTAAGAAAAGGTGAACAATCAAAGCAAGATAAGGATTTGAACACTCAAGATATGCTCAACCACCAAAAGACATCACGCACAATTCAAATAAGCAAACAATATCAAATCAACTCGAAATTTTGTTGCGAATATAATCAATATCCTAATCTTATGCCTTAAAGATTAAGATATCAATTTAAAACCCACACGATCAATAAATCTATCTAAAGCTTTATAGATTTGTATTAAAGATCATGTGTAGTTGCAACTAGGAGATATATCCTATGATGCCTATCACTCAAAAATATTTAATTAGATATCAATACGCATCAAATAGGCAATGAAATATTTCAAATCAACTTGGGATGAGAACTTTACCTAATCCAAAGGATATGGTTTCCAAATTCGAACCGGGCAGCAGATCAGGGATGATGGTTCGGACGGCGATGACTGATGGTTCATGGTGATATGCAGCTCAGGAGGGACTACTTCACGGTGGTGCCTCGCTAGAAAGACCTGCAACAATAGAAACCGAAACAAAAGCAATAAGGCTCAGACTCTTCGTGCACCCAGGGAGATTAGAGAAAACTTAATGCTGAGTTGCATGCTCCGTCCTTTTCTCCATATGTCCATCTTTCCCTTGACCGTGCGCTGAGATGTGGGCGTGCTTGAGTGCTTGCCCGGTTGTCCAGATGTTCCGCTTCGGTTTCACTTTGACCAAAGGAACAAATCTGCTCCCTTCGGTCTCCTCATGAATTCCCAGGCTTTGACTTACTAAACACCATAATCACGTTCTTCACCTGGCTTCGTGTTGCATATTGATGCCCCAAAACTTGCTTTCTCAAATGAAGGAGCAGCGGCAAATCAACAGTGGGGCCACGCCAAGGAGCAGTAGCGGCACATCAAGAACGATGGTGGCTTTCTCGGATGCAACGGCTAGATGTTGCCGAAAAACCTGCGAACAGAGACTAAAAGAACTCGTGATATTCGGCGTTGCGTGTGACTATGAGCACCGGTTGGCCAATGAAGGTGTGTGGACCCAAGGTGGCTGGTCACGATGAAAGCCAGGAGATCGTGATTGTGGAAGTTCGCTGAACGAGCACCAGAAAACCTGCAAAAACAGAGGAATCGAATGTCTTGGTCATGGTGTCGTCAGATCTCAGGCTAAATAGCCGCCTCGATGGTGCTCACGGTGCAGTTGGCTTGGCCAGGAGATGGCTCTCGGTGGCTGGGTGTGGCAGTGAAGATCACAGACATTAAACCCGCAACAACTCGATGATGCATTGGAAGAACTCTTTATAGTTGCCATTGACGAGGGACCATCGAAGGGATGGGCGCTAGCCCACAAGAGTAACTCATTTATTACTTTTGCACATTCCCTTGTGTGGGAATTTTTATTGCTTGAATTGTTTTCGATTTCTTTCTTTTCACTTTCTTTTTAGGGCTTGAATATCCCATTTTTCATTCAATAAATGTAATTGATTGTTGAATTTTAATAAAATTACAAGTTTTATTTTGAGAACATGATAAGGTACACCAAACTAGCCTAGTGACGATATCCAACTGATAAAACAAAAGAAAAATCGAAGGATAATTTTGAGGTTTAGGCTTCATCATGGTTTCTTGTGTCAAAATGTTACTAAAAAATGTTTTTGCAAACGAGTTAAAAAAAAAAAAACATAGTTTACCCTTTTTTTTTTTTTTTGATTCATCTACTTCCTATTTCAAGTACGATCTCATGACATGCGAGGGTATGGGAATGGTCCAATCCAATGCAGTATGTGCTGATAATGATGATCCTGAAGACTTGATTGAAGATTTTGAGGTGTAGCATAGCTAGGAACAACATTAAGAGGTGTAGCGTAGCTAGGAACAACATTAAAAAGCAAAGGCTCTTACATCCGAACGAACCGTCACCATTAATCTAGGTGAACAAAGGAAGCCAAGGAGGTGAAAATTGGGGCAAATTTGCCCAAAGACTATCATCAAAAATTGTGATTTGAAGTTTAATTTATATTTAGATAAGAGAAAGAGAGAACCATTAAGAAATTATCATAAATTAATTGGTAATTAAAAGAATGACCGTTATAAAACAATGAAGAGTTTATGAAGTAATAAATCAAAAGTTATAAAGCCGACTGTTATATAGTCCTTAGAAAGTTGTTATACAACCGTTGCAAAATCATTACAAAAATAATGACTTTCATGACGGTTATAATTTCTAATAAATATTTCAAAACTACTTAAATATCCAACAAAAAAAAAACGTGAGAGAAGAGAGAAAGTGTAAAAAGAGAGGTAAAAAAAAAAAGTGAGAGGAGAAAGAGAGTAAAGGGAGTAGATATTCAGTGCCGAGGGAGAGGAACAAGAAAGGCATTCGAAACCTTGCTTGCAGATTTTTTTAAGCCAAAAATAAGAATAAGTTTCGGTTCAACACACGTCGCAACTAACAAATGAATCTGCAAAGATCTCGTGGCACTCAAGGTACCCAATATTTTCTCTAATTGCACCACCACAACTTGGAATTAGCACATAAGTTTCACTAAACAAAATTTTGCAAAAGAGTTCAGGTCATAACTTTGCACGTGATTGAACTAGATCACACAACTCGATTACTTATTAACATCAGTAGCCCGAAGCTAACTAGAATGGAGTATCGTTCTTTAAAAACTAGTGACTTCAAAAAATTGGGACTTGCTCGAAGAAAGCGAATTTCTCAAAGTGGGGCTCCTTAAATATCTAATTAAAAAAATAAATATATATACGTATGTGAGAAAAAATAATTAGCCAAATTTAGCTAGTCTTCGGTGGGAAAAAAAAATTATTACAAAACGGGATTCATTAATATCATTAGAAAGATCAATTAAATTTCAAATAAGGAAAAAAAAAAACACTAGAATCTTGTTTTAAATATTAATGAAAATATCATCATGCATTTAAATGGTAACTGATTCATAGCAATATGTAAAATCTAGTGACGATCAAAGCGTGAATATTGCTAGATGAGATTATTAAGGGTGCCTATATGCTCGCAAGACTCCGGTTATTCATGACATAACGTGGTCATGTATACATTATATATAAAAGAGTCCCACTAGCATAACAACAACATTCTCTCAAGTTTATAATGGTGTCGTCTGTAAAATCCTCGAATTTCAAGCCATGAGAATAAGTTATAAGGGTTGATGAGGGGAATTAATGACATAAACCTTGGATAGACCAAGACATGGCATGTTTGTCCATGGACCCGGTCCACCCGACCAAGACCCGATTAGGAGAAATAACCAAGACCAACCACGAGGTTTATTTTAAGACATCCAATGCACCAATTCTAATTGAAAATGGTCATTGACAAGTTTAAGAAGGCTACCCACTTAGTCGCCCTCATTTGATTAAAGTTTAGTAAATTTTGGCATAAACCTCAGTTCTCATAGAACCGTCAATCATGTACAAATATGAATGACTTCTCCAATTAGGCAACACCCTATGTTAGTCTTATGAATGCCTTGAATGAATTTTGGACATTAATTAATTAATGCAGGGATGAATCATTGGACTAGTGTCAAGAGGTGATTGGGGTTCTAGAATCTTCCATGATCTTTTGACTTAGTCCTTCCTTATCTATTATGTGCCACATGCCATTTGCAAGAAGAAGGAGAAAACTTGCATGCCAAGTAGTTGGCAAAAATATCTATGCCTCATTTAATGATTCTAGACTTTAATTCATTAATGGCATGGATGAATCACCTACTTAGGTGTCCTCTAGAATCTTAGGTGAATCTTAGGTTATGATGGTCCTAAATTGTAGCCTTGATGAACAAGACAATGATCAACCAATTAGAAGAAGACATTAGGCATTAAAGGGGCTTATGTGTCCCTTAGGCACCATAGGCAATAATGAGCCTAGAGTGAGCTTTAGAGGATAAGCAAATAGATGGACCAATCAAAATTAAACACAAATAACATAGGTGCCAACTACATAGGCTAGATAGGCCAACTCGTATTTTAGGCTTAGTCATGAGTTAGCATAAAAATCTAAGAGAAAGAGGCCTATATATAAGAGAAAGCATCCTCACATTTTTAAAAGTCAACAATTCTCTCCTTTCCTCTCCCTTTCTCTCCTCTCTTTCACACCTTTCTCACCAAGCCGCCTTAGGAGCCGTCCGGTCACCAAAGAAGCATCTCGGAGCTAGGTCCAAAAAGTTGTAAGTGAATTTTCCTAACTCTTTGATAGGACGATGTGCTATGCTTATCGATTTTAAGATCATATCAACATTTGCTTGTGTTGGCTTTGTATTATTATGCTTGTTGTGTTTCTATTACTTGTTGTTGCATTGAGTAAGTTCATGATCCCTCATGAATGTCGAGCACACCTTGATGTTGAGGAAAGGTCTTGATGACTATGGACAATTCTAAAGCCTGAGCAAATGGTTCAAAGTTAAGATCACGAGCCCGAATCGCATCCGGCATGAGTTTGATTTAATAAAACACAAGAGTCGTTCATTAGTTCACCTTGCATGGCACGCCTTCGAGCCTTTCATTCAGCTAAAAGTTTAAACATAAAATGAATCGGTTGATGCTTGAAATGCATGGACACACAATAGACTTATACGCCGACACTAGGGGATGTCGAGTCGTTGCCTGGGGTAAAGCCTTAGATGCCATCCTGATATTGAGATCGTGACGATGCCAGCCCGAGTGAGGTCAATGCTTGGGGGTTGCCCTAGATGCCGTCCTAATAATAAAATCGAGACGATGCCAGTTGCCAAGGGGGACCAATACCTGGTTGTTATCAGAAGACTCGATTAATTTCGACTAATATGATACTAAAAAAGAAAAATGAAAGTCCATGTGTGATACTTGAATTGATGCTTGCAAAAGCTGGTTTGTTTTCATGTTGTTGAGTCTTTGCATCGATTTAAGCATATGTCACATCGGGTCACTTAGTGCTTGAACGGGTCTTATGTGATGCACGCATTTCTCTTAGTGACCGAAATGATTGTAAGCCATGGATTTTTTGGAAGGCTTGTTCTTATGTAATAACTCCTTGTCTTGATGCTAGAAAGCACTCGGATGATTAAGAGCCGTTCATATGTATAAGCAAGGCAAGGCACAAACCTTGCTATTGATTTGCCATCAACAGGTGGTTGGTGATTTTGTATCCAAGGATCGATGGCGAGATGTCCTCCTATAATAGAATTAGGAATTTCTACTTCCTAAGTCACTAACTCATTCTTGTTGTTTTCACCATTTCAGGTGTGTGATGGATGAACCAACCTCACCACCCGTTTGTCCTAGCTTTCCCATGGATATGCTTACCACCATGACAAACATAGTAAACTTAGAAGAGGACGTCACCTACCGGACATAGACCACCATCGGTTGGGTTCAAGAAGGAGTAGACACTTTAGTTCCCCACATGTACGAGGCCTGGTGCCTCATTTTTTACGGGAACATCATAGGTCCCATTCATGGCTTCATCCCTCCGGTGGATGCCACAGGAACGTTGTAAGGGAATGAACCTAGGATGGGGGCCATTTTTGGGAGAAGCTCGGTAGAGGAGCTAGGCTACCCCAACCTTTTGATCGACTATGGATAGAAATGAAAATAAGTAACCCAGACTAGGATGGCCAAAGCACAACATTAAGCATGATCAATCATTCAAGAGAAGTGAAATTCAAGAATCAATTAAATTCGGGCCTCGGGGTCGACCTTTGGAATTCATGCGTAGGTCCCTTTAGACACCCACCCAATTCATTTTATGACTTATAGCTATTATTGACTAATTGTGTTCTCGTACAACTAATAACACTTATAAGTCCCTAACAAAGCGTTTTGTGTGAATTATGCATTGTCCTTAACATACATCTAGAATTCACACACGAGCATGAATTAAACACAAATGCAGGCCTTTTAGGCCTCATTTCCTAAACAATCAAACAAGATGGGTGAACCATCAATGGGTCACTTATTACCAAGGCACACTCCAATCACGTGCACAAGTGCTTTTAATGAATGACATGCTTATGTATGTGGGGCACATGTGATGTTTTAACAAGGGATTATAAAACATTGATAAAGTTTTTAAGATTAAGTGATGTCTTGGCTATGGAAGGCATTCAATTGCCAAGGTTAGCTTGGAACTTGCATAAATGCATTCACAAGCATCGCAAACATTTTGAATACAATCCAAACCGTGACTTTCACAATTGTCAAATTAGGATTTAAAGAGATTTGAAATTTCTTTTAGATTAAGGAATATCTAGGTTATGGAACACATTCAATTGCCAAGGCTAGCTCAAAACTCGCATAAATGCATTCGCAAACAAACAAACATTATGAATTTAGTCCAAATCATGACTCTTCCTTAAGCCAAATCAAGCTTTGGAAAAAAGTTTCTAAAAAAATTATTTTCGAAACATCACATGTACCAAAATGATTTCAAGATACGATTTGGAAGGCCATTTTTACTAAAAGCTATTTGACAATGAAAATCAAGGCACTTAGAACAACTTTTGTGGAGATGACATGGCCTAATTTCATCCGCAAACTAATTTAAGTGCTTCAATTAAACAATCACAACGATAATTTCATGTCAGGAAATTCTAGGCCCATCAAGACAAATCATTGAAATTGGGTGATACCCATTGATAATCTATTCATGAAAAAATTTCCTAACTTGCGTGGCATGATAAAAAACAACTTTCATGAAGAAAGTTTTCTCAAATGAACTAAGTATGATTTTATAAAAATCAGAAAACAAACAATAATGCATTAGGAAATTGTCAAAACAGCAGGACATCACACCATTGTAGCTAAATTTAGTCCTATCAAAAGTGGTCTAAAAATTATGAAATTTTCACACAAACTTCATTTAGGGACCAAGTTAAAAATCCCTATAGAAAAAATGGTAATTGTCTGACCAAACAACGGCAATAACAGGGGTTTGAATTTTAACCCTAGGTCCAGATTCTATCCTTCTTAGGAAAATGGAAAATAGACTAAACAATGTGCAATTGACATGAAATCAACAATATTAGAAAATTCTAGTTGTGCATTGCAACTTCCTAGAAGAGTTCGGGTTTAAATGAGATCAATTTGGTGCTTTAGGACCGAGATTTCAAAAAATGCACGTATCAGTAATTAAAAAAAAAAAAATCAGAACACAAGCATACATCAACAAGCCTAGAAATCACTATGAAATGCACAAATGACAAATGATTTGATGCGACAAAAGATTCAGGTAAACGTCTAACCCTAAGTCGTTATGCAAAAGGTTCATGCAAGTCAATGTCAATACCAAATGACTTAAGACCTAAATGCCATACTTGATGATTTAGGAATGCGACTAGCCTAATTGATGCATAGTGTTCACATGCTAAATGACAATCGATCATGACGCAGCACATCTGAACACGAACCTTGTTATGCACACTTTAAAAGTCAAGAAGGCAAAGTGGTGAGGTTGGGTCTCTAAGAAACCCAAACCAACATGATAAAGCACATACATGATAAGGTTTCCATCCTAGTCTTAACATCACAGAACAAGCACAATTTCAACCATCTAAAGACATGCAAAAATGTAATGAAAAATCTCACATATAGAACATATGATAATAAACAATTCTCGTTAAGAGGCTGAAATCTAATTGTGATCACATGAGTTGCGACGATAATGACAAAATAGATATGCATATCTAAGCTATGTGTACTGTAGCACCCTTTCACATTAATGCATGCAATTAATGCACTAAACGATATCAAAACTTAGCAAATCATGCATTAAGAACACATACAACATGTAGTTCATTCATCATTAAGGACTTGAGGTTGAATAAGGTCAATTACATTTTCAAATCTACCTAAATCCTTCTCGGACCAAGACAGGGCAGATTGACCTTAGCTCGGATTTGAGGGTTTTTGACCTAGCTAATCATGCCTAAAACTTTCGAAAAAAAAGATACAAGACGTACACTACACAATGAAAAACAACTTTCATGAAGAAAGTTTCTCCAAAAATCAACACAGAGGTCAATACAAAAATAGCAAAATCAGATTTCAGAACCAAATCAGAACATAAGATAGACCTAAACCATTGTAGAATTGAGCAATTCCGAAGGTGTTTTTTGAAGGTCAAAGGTTGCTCAATCGGGGCGTGTGACCTATTAATTCGAAGCTTGTGATGTGTATTTTCAAAGCTTAGAAGGACTCGAACTAAGATAAAGTCATTTCAGACCACATTTTGGTCAAAACAGCAGATCAGTTCAGTAGCATGAAAATGCAAGTTAAGGCCTAATCAAGTTCAATCATCCATGATCATTCAAGAGCAATCAATCACAGTAGATCAACTTATTCTAATCCATCAATCAAGCTTCTAGACATAGCATATAGTCCTAAAATTGAACCCTAGCCCCGACCGTTTAATTCGGTCTCACTTCACAGGGTTCAAGATCAAGGAAATTATTTTTTATGGGGGTTTTTGTCGATTTTGATTTGCAATCGAACGAAGTTTTCACCGAAACTTTGATCGGATCTCCATGAGCTGCCAAGGATTAGATTCGAATAGTTGGGACCATTCTTGAATCAGTCAGATCGTTGGTTTGATGCTGAATGGGAACCGATCTAATTGGACTGGTCTTGGTGCGCCGGTAAGAATCAAGGTCACCGAAGCTATTCCGGTGACCAACCGGCCTTGTTTTGACCACAAGCAGGTCGAAGGTGAGGATCAGATTGGATCGGATCAGGTTTGGTGGTAGCTGAGCCACTGATGGTAGCCGGTTTGGACTTTAAAAATTGAACTGGTCTAATTGGATCAACCTTGAATGCCATCGAGAAGAAGAAGTCACTAAACTTATTCTAGTGATTGTTTAGCCAAGCCCCCACCACCGTCGGCAGCCAATCAAGGCATTTGAATTGGTCGGATCCAATTCCATCGCCAATCTTCTTCACTATAGCTGAGGAAGGCTGGATGGAAGAAACCAGACTCCTTCCGACCTGGTTGCTCTTCCGATCAAGGTGTGGAGGAGGTCTGGACCACTGTGGGGGCCGGCAGTGGTTGGCGATCTACCGACGTGAGGCTGATTGGGTGGCAACGATTGAACCAACGAAGAGAGAGAGAGAGGCAATTTTGGGCAGGAAAGAGAGAGAGAGAGAGAGAGAGAGAGAGAGAGAGAGAGAGAGAGAGAGAGAGAGAGGTCTGTAGAAAGAGAATGAAAATGTGTAGAATGAGCCTCCCTAAAATTTGGAGGGAAAATTGGCATATATACCATCCCTAAATCAAGTAAACTCTACCGTCGGTTCTATCCGACAATCGAAATTCAAATCTAATGGTCCAAAGTTGATTTTGAGGGTTTCATTATGATCTTGAGGTGTCAGATAATTGATCTAGTGGATTTGAATTGTGAAAACCAGAGCCAAAATCAAGAACAATGTCAAAATCTCTGATTAGGGGTCAAATTGCAATTTGATGAAATTTGAAGGTCAATTTGCAAAATTTCAGGAAATTGAAGATGTAGAAGTGAAATTGACAAGAAGAGGATCCTAGGACCAATCACCGAATGTCTAGAACTGGCTGGCAAGTGACTAAACTAACCAAAGGCACCACCGGCGTTCTTTTAGACCGATCGACCAGTTCGCTCTAATTTGGTCGATTCTTGATCGATTTGGTCTGGTTCTGGCTAGTTCACTTGCTTAGGAGCTTGTGGGTTCAAAATTTATGAAAAGAAAACTTATCCAATTTGAAAGGAAATTGCCCAACTATGACTCAATTAAGCCAATTAAACTTCATAAATGTGATCTAGGGGTCTTTTATCAACTTAATTGAATGATTGCTACGAAAAACAACAAACCACAATGATGAGTGTTTTGAATTGAGCTTAAATGGCTAAAATAATTGAATTTGTAATTCAATGGGTAAAATTATAAATTGATTGAAAATGAGTTAAATTAATGTCATAATTCCCCCATCTAATTAATGGAAGGGGGAGGTGGGGGTTCGAATCCCCACCTTATCAATGAGTTGGGGTGGGACGAATTAGTTTCAGGAGTAGGTTTCGACTCCCACGCCGTGAAAGGAGGCAGGGCAAAAGTCTGAGAGTGAGAGTTAGAATAGGAATAGAATATGACTGACCAAAAAAAAAGAAGAGAAATCACATATTGCATTCAAATTGGTCTCGAATTGGAGTGCTCGAGCTTATGTAAAAAATGAATCTAGGTCTAATATCAAAATTGGACCTAGATTTATGAAATTAAACCATAGCCTTAAATGGATCAATTCGAATTTTATCAATTAAAACTCGATTGCTTGACTTTCTTATGCTTGGAAGAATAAAATTCTTCAAAGCGAGAAGTTTTGATGTGAATTTCTCAAAATTGATTTTGGATTTGGACTTATCTTAAGAAAATGAGTGAAGAACAACCGTCCATTCGCAATTCATGAAGAATCGATTTTGGTACCATAATTAGGGTATAAAACAGCAATTTGTATTTTGCCCAAGCAATTCACAAAATTGAATGCATGAATGGATTTAAAATAGTTCCTAAACCAAATGTCGACGAAGGAACTACACTTAATTATGACTACAATGAAAGTAATTTGACTTTTGGCCGATTTAGAAGTTAAAACCGAAAAATTTAGAAAATAAGGTTCTTAATTGATTTTTGTGAAATTTTTGACACAAAGGTCAAATTGACATTAAAATAAATGTATTTGTGAATTTTTTTTTTTTTTTATTTTTTTGGTCAAATGTTTAATAAAAAAGTCAACCCTTTAGTTGACTTTTCATAAAATTTTTATTTTTGGTTAAATCTTTGAACTCTCGAGAAATTGATTTGACAAAAGTGAATTTAAAACTAAACAGCATCTATCTAGATGAAAAGCCAATTTTTTACTTAAGGTTGATTTTTGGTCAAAAAGTTGACCATAAAGTCAACTCGAAAGTTAATCTGTTTGACTTTTCAAGTTTTTGTTGAAAATGATTTGGAAATTGCTTAAACGTGATAATATAAAAGAAAGAAATGAAAGACGACATTTTTTTGGGTCAAGAAACGGGCTTTATCGCGATTAGAAACCCAAATCTTGATTTTTACATTTTTGATGCGTTGACTAAAAATTAGGTGTCAACACATCCCTTGCTAGCCATTTTGAGCCAAATAGGGGGCATTTCCAAAATAATCCTGTCAAGAACAACTCCACACCGGGGAAAAAATGGGGTCCTATTTGAAAATTATAACGCAAAAGATCAAGAAAGATTTTATTACTTTTACTTGTATCAATCTTCTTGTGTTGATTTCAGGTGATTTCTTATGAAAGCTTGAAGCATCCCGAAGTGATGAAGAACATCCCATTCTCTACCTAAACACAATCATCATTTGCTTAGCCAATTTGAACCTTATGCAATTCTTTTTTAAAACCCTAGGTGATGATTTTCTTCCCACACTAGGGCAAGGCATGTGATTTACCAACAAAAATAATGAATGTAGGTCACTTTTGGAAAACTACTCAAGAGTCCTAGATACTCAAAAGAAAATGAAAACTAAGGGGTATGAAAAAAGTAATGTGTCTGGTAAAAGTAAGGCCAATGTCCATGAAAATTCATTGAGAAAAACAAAGTCAATGGTTGTGTAAAAGACCATTCTTCGAAAAAAAGAGAAGAAGGAAAAGGAAATGCTTTGCAAAAGCATATATTGCAAGCGATATCATTAGAAAAGAGAGCAAAGCTCTCATGTTTCAAAACAAAATAGTCAAAAGGACTCTTGAGATAGGTCAAATTTCAAGAGTCATGACCTTCAAAAAGTTGTGTGATGGTAATGATGCCAAGATAATCACTCACTTATAATCCCTTGATATATGAAAAAATTCAAATCTTTCAAAGTCTCACCCAAACCAATATTATAGCCTTTATCTGAAGTCTCTTCTGATTGGGATGGTTTGAATTAAAAGAGAATTTCACATAGGAGCTATTACCAAAGGGAGTGGAAGCAATCCTATCTTGTCTTATTTTCAAGGTTCTTGACTTGTAAACCTAATGAAAATATTGACCGAATATTCATTTTTTGGCCTCAAAGTGGATACCCTTTGTTTAAGCACATGAACAAGCCATCATTATCGTCCTCTCTAAAGACCTTTTGATCAATGAATTGTATTCGCTGTGAACATTTTTGAAAACATTAGGCATAGGTTATGTGAGACTTCTTCAGTAAGAATTGAATAGCTTTCCCACATTAATGATTTGGAATAAAACCTTTTTTGAGAGCCAGTGTGAAAGACCTTTTAAATTATGTTATTTCCACTTTGACATATTTGATTTAACCCTTAGATGGTTAACCAAACTTCACTTTGTTAAAATCCTCCCGTAAGGAATTTGATAATTGGTATCGTTTACCAAGATGTGTTTGAATGATTTCGCAAGATTGGCTCTCGAGCAATCTCGAAATCCTTTTTCAATATATGTGTTCCCCAGTGGATTGGTTTTTGGTTATCCTAAACCATACTCCTTGTTTTAGGTTTTTGGTCATCCTAAACCATACCCCTAGTTTTCGGTTTTTGATCGTCTTAAACTATACCCCTTGTTTTAGGTTTTTAGTCATCCTAAACTATACCTCCATCCCTTAAGCTCTTGGTTAACCTTAAACATCGTCCCTTGGGTTCCTGGTCAACCTTAAACCTCGTCCCTTAGTTCTAGGTTGTACTCATAAACCTTGACTTTAGGTTTTGGGTTATCATCATAAACCTTGATTTTAGGTTCTACGTTATCTTCATAAACCTTGATTCAGGTTCTATGTTATCCTCATAAACCTTATCATTAGGTTAGTGGTAATCCTTAAACCATTTCCTTTTTCCTTAGCAACTTCATTTCTTTCATTCCATTCCACAAGAGAGATGGAGAGAAGAACCCTGAACATGAGTCCAAACACCCCAATGAGCGATGATAAGTATCCAGGTACGTCCCTAACCAAATGTCATTTCCTCTGTTATTTTCTATTCCTAAAGTGGAGTCGACTAAAAATTGCAAGTATCAATTTTATATTCGAGTGGAACCTCTTTGAACTCCCACTCAAAGAGAGGTAGCTATCGACATCTAATTTTTAGTCAACGCATCGGAAAAAGGTAAAAATCGAGATTTGGGTTTTTGATCGTGATAAAGCCTGTTTCTCAGCCAAAAATTGAGGTCTTTTTAATTAATTTTTTGTATTGTTGTTCTTAAGCAATTTCTAATTCATATTCGAGAAAAATCCGATAAGTCAAAATGTTGACTTTGGGGTTGACTTTTTGGTCAACCCTTTGACCAAAAGTCAACCTTAAGTCAAAATTTTGATTATTCATCCAAAATATGTAATTTCATTTTAATTTCACTTTATCAAATCAATTTCTCAAAAATTCACAGATTTGACCAAGAAATTAACATTTTAGGAAAAATCAACTAAATGGTTAATTTTTGGTCAAATCTTTGACCAAAAATTTGAGAAAAAAATAAAAAATTCACAAAAATACTCTTTTTAGTATCAATTTGACTTGTGCATTGAAAATTTCATAAAATTCGGTTAGGAACCTTATTTTCCAAGTTTTTCGGTTTTATATTTTAAATTGGCCAAAAATCAAACTACTTTTATTGTAGTCATAATTAGGTGTACTTTATTTTTTGAGATTTGGTTTAGGGACTATTATAAATCTACTCGTGCATTCAATTTCATGAATTGCCGAGACAAAACACAAATTGCTATTTTAAGCCATAATTAGGGGATCAAAATTGATTCTTCATAACTTGCGAACAGGCAATTGTTCTTCACTTATTTCCTTAAGATAAGCCCAAATTCGAAATTGATTTCGAGAAATTCACATCAGAACTTCTCGATTTGTGAAATTTTACTTTTTCAAGCATAAGAAAGTCATGCAATTTAGTTAATTGAAAAAATTCAAGTTGACCTATTCAAGGCCATGGCCTAATTTCATAAATCTAGGTCCAATTTTAATATTAGGCTTAAGTTCATTTTCAACCTAAGACTAGGCACTTCAATTCAAGGCCAACTTCAATGCATTAAGTGATCTTACACATGGGCGATTAATTAGAAAGGGCCTTTGCAATATTAATTGGACTTAATTTCTATCAATTCGCAATTTTACCCAATGAATTGCAAATTTGATCATTTTAGCATTTTGAGCTCAATTCTAAGCATCCATGGTTTTGGTCCATTGTTTTGTGTAACAATCATTCGATTAAATCAATAAAAGAACTCTAGATCACATTATGAAGTCTAGTTGCCTTAGTTGAATCATAATTAAGCAATTTCCTCTCAAATTGGGTAATTTTTTTTAATTGGTCCTTGAGGGACGAAATTGCATAAATTTTGAACCCACGAGGATCATAAATAGGCAAACTAACTAGAACCAGACCAAATCAGTCAAGAGCCGATCAAAAACCGATCAAATCGATCGATCAAACCGGAGTGAACCGATCTAATTGGTTTGACCGACTGTCGACGGTGCTGGTCAATTTAGTTTTTTGCCAGTCGAATCTAGACCTCTAGTGACTGTTCTAGAATCCTCAGAGTGTCAATTTCACTTCTACACCCTCAATTTCTCAAAATTTCTCATATTGGTCCTCGAATTTTATAAAATTGCAATTTGACCATTAATTGGACATTTTAACATAACTCTCGATTTTAGCTCAGGTTTTCACAAATCAAAGTGACTAGATCGATTACCTGACACCTTTAGATCATAATAGAGTCTTGGAAATCAACTTTTGACCATTGGATCAAATTGGCGGCAGAAATCGCTCAATTTGAGGATGGTATATGTGCTAATTTTCCCTCTTTTTTGGGGGGCTCATTCTGCACGAAATACTCTCTCTCTCTTTTGTATCTCCATTTTGGCACCAAAATCCTCAATTCTCTCTCTCTCTCTCTCTCCGATCAGTTCTCCCTCTGATGGACCGATCGTCATCGGTTCGACCCCCTATCGATGGCACTTTACCCTCACCAGTGAACTTCTCTATCCTCTAGTCTTTGTTGGAGCTGCACCAGCCCTCATCAGTCACCAGAGCTCCCGGTTTAGCCTTTTTCTTGTGATTTGAAGGCCAACAACCAAGCCAGTTTTGGTTCCTCGATCAGTCCGATCGTTGGATCCGGTGATCCTTGGCGGCTCAACCTCACCGATCTCTTCTTAGGAGCATCCCCGACCTAAATGTGGTCAAGGGCCAGCAGAACAACAGCTGGACCTTTTTCGGTGGCCCAACCTACAATCGGTGTTTGAAACCGGTTCAATCCGAGCCATTCTTGATTACCTGAACTGACGATTGATGGTGACTCAAAAGCCACCAGATCTGATCCAATCTGGTCCTGAGTCCATCGTTGACCAACGCGTGGTTGGGATCAAGTGGGCTATTCGCTGGATCATCTCCAGTGATCGAGCCTCTCCGATGAGTGTGAAGATCGGTTCGAGTAGGACTGGTTCTACATTTGCAAACCAAATGGGCAATTCAGTCGATTTTAGGTGATCCACAGTGGTTTGGTTCAATCCTCAGAAGTGCCTTTGTGTTCCGTCAACCTAGATTTGACCGATTGCGTCTACAATCAACAAAATCACATCAAAGGTAAATTCCTCGATCTCAAACCTCATGAAGCGAGATTGGATTAACCAATCTGGGCTTGGGTTCAATTTTAGGACCACATATTATGTTAGATATGTGATTGATGGATTGATAGTTGATCTGTTGTGATTGATTGTTCCTCAATGATCCTCAATGATGATCTTGAGATGATTACATGATTTTGGCTTCAATCTGCATTTTTGTGTTCTTGCAATAGGCCTGCTGTTTAGGCCAAAATGAGATTTGAAATGACCTTATCTTAGTTCAAGCCTTTCTAGACTTTGAAAATACACATTATAAGCTTCAAATAGATAGGTCACACATCCCAATTGAGCGACGTTTGACCCTTGATAAACATCTCCAAAGTTGCTTGATTCTGCAGTAGTTTAGGTTCATTTTAGGTTCAGTTTTAGTTTCGAAATATGAATTTGCCATTTTTATACTGATCACTGTGATGATTTTGGAAGGAACTTTCCCTCATAAAAGTTGTTTTTCATTGTGTATAGAATGTAATTTAATTTTTTTCATAATTTTTAGATATGATTAGCTAGGTCAAAACTATTCAGATCTAAGCTAAGGTCAATCTGCCCTATTTTGGTCCGAGATGAATTTAGGTAGATTTGAACATGTACTTGACCTTGTTCAAGTTCAAGACCTTCATGATGAATAAACCACATGTTCTTTGTGTTCGATCAATGCATGATTTGTAAAGTTTTGATGTCGTTTAGTGCATCAGTTACATGCATTAATATAAAAGGGTGTTGCAGTAACACAAAGCTTGAAGATGCATGTCTATTTTGTCATTTTTGTTACAACTCGTATGATCTCAATTGAGTTTTAGACTCTTGATGAAAAATGTTCATCATCGCATGTTCTGTATGTATGATTTTTTGTTAGATATTTGCATGTCCCTCAGAGATTGAAATCATGTTTGTTCTATGGTGTTAAGGTTAGGACGAAACCTTATCACGTATGCACTTTGCCATGCCCGTTTGGGTCTTTTAGACACCAAATCTTGCAATTATGCCTTCTTGACACCTGAATTACATGCTACAAGCTTTGTGTACATGTTTAGATCAATAAATTTGAGTGTCATTTCGCATGTTAAATTTGTGTCACGAAAGTGCTTTTTACACTTAGAAACCTCTAAGCACGTCATTCTGAATCTTGAATCATCTCGTATTGTTATTGAATTGCATAACATATTCGCATGCCTACTTAGGATTAGATGACTACCCAAATGTTTTGTTGCATCCGATTCTAAGTCATGTGTGATTTTTCATGCCTTTTGAGCAATATTTGAATGATTTTGAGATCTAAGGATACATGCTTATGTTCTGGTTTTTTCAATTACTAATATGCACACTTTTAGAAATCCTAGTCTTAGAGCACCAGATTGATCTCGTTTAGACCTGGGTCCATCTAGGAAGTTGTAAAACACATTAGAACTTTTGAATGCCGTTGATTTCATGTGATTTGCTTGTTATTGGGTCCCTTTTCTATTTTACCAAAACTTGACTAAAATCTGAACCTAAGGTCAAAATTCGGACCCTGTTTTTATCCATGTTTGGATAGACCCTTGTCATTTTTGTGCCATATTTCTGTAGGGATTCTTGGTTTGGTCCCTCAATGAAGTTTGTTTGTCATCATGTTGACTATGTTGTGTGAAAATTTCATAATTAATCTTGGTTACAATGATGTGATGTCCTACTGTTTTGACAATTTCTTGGTGTATTGTTTTTTTTTTTTTTTATAAAATCATGCTTAGCTCATTCGGGAAAACTTTCTTCACGAAAATTGTTCATTTTCATGTCATCCATGTTAGGGAATTTTATCATAAATAGATTGCCAATGAGTGCCACTCAATTTTGCTGATTTGTCATGCTTGGTTTGAAATTTCCTAAAATGAACTTCTAGTTGTGATTGTTAGCTAAACCACTTAGGTTAGCTTACGCATGAAATTAGGTCACGTCATCTTCACGAAATTTGCTCTAAATGCCTTGATATCCACTATCAAATGGCTTTTAATGAATTGAATTTCCAAGTCATATCTTGAAAATGATTTGGTACATGTGACGTTTCCAAAAGTAATTTTTTAGAAATTCTTTTCAAAGCGTGATTTGGCTTAAGGAAGAGTCACAGTTTGGACCATATTCAAAATTTGTGCGATGCTTGTGAATGCATTTATGCGAGTTCCGAGGTAGCATTGGCAATTGAATGTTTTCCATAGCTTAGATATTCCGTAATCCGAAATATTTTCGAAATCTTTTAAATCCCAATTTGACGATTGTGAAAGTCATGGTTGGATTGTATTCAAAATGTTTGCGATGCTTGTGAGTGCATTTATATGAGCCCCGAGCTAGCTTTGACAATTGAATGCCTTCCATAGCCAAGATATCAGTTTATCTCAAAAACTTTGTCAATGATTTCAAAAATGTCTTTGAAATATCACATGTATCCTCATATATATAATCACATCATTCATTAGAATTACCTATGTTTTTTATTGGTGCATGCCCTTGGTAATAAGTGATCCACTGACGGTTCACTCATTTGTTTGATTGATTGAGAAATAAGGTCCAAAGGACTTACTTGTGTGTTTAATTCATGTTCATGCGTGTGACTTCTAGATGTATGTTAGGGTCGATGCATGATACCAAGGGTAGATCTTGGGAATCACATAGAATACCTCATTAGAGACTTATAAGTGTTATTGGTCATGCGAGAACACAATTGGTCAATAATGGCTATAAGTCATTAAATAAATTGGGTAGGTGTCTTAGAGGGACTTACGCATGAACTACAAAGGCTGACCCAATAGCCCAAATCTAATTTTTGGACTAACCTTCCTTTGATTGATTGACATTGGCATGATGTCGTGCTTTTGGTTATTTTGACATGTATGCTTGTTTCTTTTCATTGTATGTTCCTAATTACAATTTTTAGACTAGGTCTAGATTAGGATTTTGAGGATGAAGACGACGCGAAGATGGTGAAAGGTCAGTGTCCAATCCAACTATGCTTTTGTATCATTCATCCCCAACACATGTCTCGGGTTTCCTATTGTTTGTATAAATACTCGACAAGTTTGGGGTTCTTTTCTTTCTTATCCTTTAGTTTTGTTTTTATTTTTATCTTTTTCTAGGATTGCATGATAGATTTACTACTTTCCTTAGTTGTTTATTACTATCTCATACTTTCAATTCAATTGATTGCTTACTTTTCACACTTTCTAGGAATAGAATAGCACGTAAATGATCAACCACACACGATCACCTAGTATAGGATAAACGATCCTAAAAAAATTGAAGAAGAAATGCATTGACACTTTAGGTAAACACACCATACTGTTAGGTACCGAAAAGACACTAATAGAAATATTAATGTAACCTAAGTCTCCGACCCTAGATATTTGATTACATATGAATCGAGAGAACACTCCCAACCCTCGATTGGGTTTTTTAGCTGACCTCCAAAAATGAGGCTAGTGGCGAGTCCTGTTTCATTTCTAGGTCGTATTAAACAACTAGACCATCACATAGGCATAAATGCACTACCACTCTACCATCACACAGGTAGAAATACACTACCACTCTACGTTTATGGTTTAGCATACCCGCCGTGGAAAACTTCTAATGGATGAAGTAATGCAATTCTTAGGGAAGAGAGTACTAGAAGGAGGGCTATTATGGTAAAAGTACCCTTAAATTTAATATCCACACCAAACTTCCTCTCTCGAGATATGTTGCTTGTGTGGGTATGGATCGCAACACTCCACTGTCACGCGGGATATGAGCTTGGGAGAGCTGACGATCACGATTAAATGAACTCACAAGAGGTTTGTCTAGGAGGGTAAGGTTAAGAATCGTGAGGGATCTTTTGTGGTCAAGTATTCCTAAATCCGACCATCCCCTCCTTTCTTATCCCCTGAAGGTCGCGAGGGCGGTGATCGGGTTATGACAAGACGCGAGATGACGGATTATTTTCCCAGATATAGTAATCTTTTATTTGAATCTTGATGGATATCTCTAATGATTTATGCTTTATTTGAAATTTTGTTTAGATAGAATTGTTAGCTTTAATGAATAAAAAATACAAAAAAAAAAAAAAGGTTGCATGGCATATCATATAATTTAGATTGCATGATAGGACTAGGTAGATATTTTTCCCATTTTGAATTAAATGTGTGTCCAGATAAAATCTAGGCTAGATACCAACTTTAAATTAAATTGCATGTTGAGATTAGTATCCAAGATAAGTTAGGATTTTGGTGAGTCCATTTCCTAACTTAAATTAGATAATATTTCACTGTAGTTGCATTTCTATTTTAATTTATTTTTTGTCACGAATTTTAATAAAAATATCAAAAATACTATATGCATGTCATGTAGTTTAGGTCATGTTATATTGCTAAGTCATAGGTGTGTCATATAGTATGTATGTAGATTCTAGGTTTCGTTTAAGTAAGTGAAAACCCAAAAAATTAAGCGACTGTGTGTTAAATAGAAATCATATCTAAGATCGCTAATGTGATTTTTAAGCTAACATTTCATATGCTCTCGTTGCTATGAGGTAAGTATTTCCTTCCTGTGTTTGAAATTTATTACTTTGCTTTATTGAGTGTTCAATGTTAGTTGCACATCTACATGATCACCTTACTTGTTAGAGGATAGGCTAAAATCAATCCAAGCTGCTTGCAAAATATTTTTAAAATAAAAGAGAAAAAGTACCGAAAGGGCGTTAGAGTAATCTAACATAATCAAGTCTCCGAACTCATTTAATCTCTAGTTCGCAGGAGTAAAGTAAATCTTCCATTACTTTAATTAGGTTTCTAATTGACCCACTAAAAATAGATTAGTGGCAACTCCTAATTGAAAATCATTTGTATGTTAAAAAACTTGAACTTAAATCACAAATTAGTATAGGTTTAGGAGAGCCCGAGTTAAGTCTAGGCTTAACAATCCATTATCTAAACCCTAGGTGGTCCACTCAAGGTTAGGTTGCGACAATTTGGCGACTCCGCTAGGGTACGACCTTTTGACAATCAATAATCATTTGTTTGATTTTTCTCGATGGGCGTGAGCCTTGCTTTTATCAAGCACAATCTTTTTCAAGCCCCCTAGTTTTCATTTCATTCATTTTTTTTCTGTCTATGGGTATTGGCCTTACTTTTACCAGGTACATTGCTTTTTCATGCCCCTAGGTCTACACACTTATCCATATTTTGGTTTCTTTTACAAAATGATTCAACATTGGACTCACAAGTCTTCTTTTGTTGGTTCTCTAGACCATGCTGCTTGAATGATTGTCCTTTGCCTTGCCCCAATGTGGGGGATGATCATCAACTAGGTTTGTACGAAATGAAATGCAAGCTCAAGTGGGCTATGTAATGGACAAAAGTGTGTATGATAAAGAAAGAATCATTCTTCATCATTCTAAGACACTTAAATTACTGCATAAGTTGCACTGTAATAGCAATATTCAAAGATTGATGCAAGTATAAACAAGAAAATGTCTATCATTTACCTCTAGTTTGCTCCAATGTGGGGTGATTCTTGACAAGGATAATTTAAAATTCTTCACGTGTGTAGGCTCAAAAGGGGTAAATAATGGATATACATGTAGTTTTTGGGATAGAGAAAGAAACCGCCTCTCATCACTTCAGTTGACGTACCATTTTGTGAGATAACCCTTTATCTTATGGGCATGGAATTTTTCCACTCAACTCATCGAGGATTAGTGTATGAAATAGTGTATGGAACAAGGCTTGCCTTTTATCATTCTGATGTATCCCATTTGACACATTCAATTTATCTCACACAATTCATTGAGGAAACCATTGCCTTTGACAGAATAGTCTGCAAGATTTGCAATAAATGTGAACAATTCAATTTGCAATTCACTTAGGCAATTTATTTATCATAAAAAAGCTTGCTTGCGATTCAAGACATAAAAATAGTAGATTTTATCATGGGTAATACTTTTTGACAGCATTCGAGTTAATAGGATTGGAAAACTCACGACCATCCATTTCTGTCAGAAACAAGACGCCTCTAGGGAGTACCTTCTTCACCACATATGGGCCACTATAATTGGGGAAAAAATATGCCCCCAGGATTTGGAAAAATCAATAACAGCTTCATTAAGACTAGATCATTTACCTCAAAATGCCTCGGTTGTACCTTTCGATTGAATGATTTGGCTACTCTCTATTGATAAGTTTGGCCATGGCAAAGAGCCTTCAGTCTTTTATCATCAATTAAGTTTAACTGCTCAAACCTTTTTTGTGTCCATTCTACCTCAAACAACTTCGCTTGGGATAAAACTATCAGAGAATGGATTTGCACTTCCACAGGTAGAACTGCTTCCATGCTGTACACTAGAGAAAAGGGGTTGTCCTAGTGGAAGTGTGAATCAACGTTTGATACACCATTAGTGTGACGAATAACCTATCATGCCAATCTCAATAGTTCTCGGCTGTTTTAGTCAGGATTTTCTTAATGTTCTTATTGGCTACCTCAATAGCTCTGTTCATTTGTGGGCTATAAGGGGATGAATTTAGATGCTTGATCTTGAACTCACTAAACAGCTCATCAATAAGTTTGTTGTTCAAATTTGTCCCGTTGTTAGTGGCAATTGTGTCAGGGACACCATAACGGATGATTATGTTGTGTCTCATATGATTTGGGTAGCTTCGATTGTATCCATACACCGCTAAAGACTGAATCATAAGACCTCTTGTATAAATTTTTATCACTGACGAATAATTTTGAGGCCATCTTCATGATGCATTTCCTATCACCTGGAGTACTTCCCTCAAGGAAGTCTTGTTTTTTAATGTAGTTCATGATATCGTAATACCATGGCTTCCTATTAGGTTCTTCAGTAACGATCATACAATAAGCCAGTTTTGCCAAAACCTCTATTTTCAATGAATCGACATCTAACCCATCAATGGCTTACAACACAGATGACAAAGTTGCGAGTGTATCCATGAATTGATTGTGAGATCTTGGTAGGTATTCAAATGAAATTTCATCGAACTCTTTCACCGACTCTTCTAGATACTCATGATATGGGAGTAATTTGGCATCCCTGGTCTTCCATTCACCTAAAATCTAGAGAATGATCAATGCAAAATCTTTGAAAACTTTTAATTTGGCCACTCCCATCTCGGTCATGACTTGAAGCCCAGGGATGCAACCTTCATACTCGACTATGTTGTTAGTGCATGAGAATATCAATTTTGCAGCTAACGGATGATGTTGTCCATCTGGGGATATCAAAATTGCCCCAGTATCAAAACCAGACAAGTTTATAGCTCCATCAAAGAACATGGTTCTTGAGTCTTCACTTACATGCAAGATGGGGTCATCCAGGGAACGGTCATCATTATTTGAGACTCAAGGATTTTTAGCCAATACACTAGCTATTACTTGACTTTTAACTAACTTTTGTGGCATGAACTGCACGTCATATTTTGAGATCAAAATTTTCCATCTAGCTAACTTACCCACCAAAGCCAACCAATCAAGTAAGTACTTGATAGGATCATTCTTGGTCACAAGAAACGTCTGGTAGTGTAGTGTGTACTGTCGCAATCTATGTAATACCCATACTAATGCAACACAAGTCTTTTCAGCATCAGAATATTTTAGCTCCGAAATAGTGAAAGTCTGGTAATGTAGTGTGTACTGTTGCAATCTATGTAATACCCATACTAATGCAACACAAGTCTTTTCAGAATCAAAATATTTTAGCTCCGAGATAGTGAACTTCTTACTCAAGTAATAAATGGCCTTTTCTTTTTTATCGACAGGACTTTCCTGGGCCAACATTGCACCCAATGATTCACCATGAATGGTGAGGTAGAGAATCAAAGGATGTCCCGGCAATGGCGAGACAAGAATTGGTGAATTCATCAAGTATTGCTTCAATTTGTCGAATGCTTCTCGACACTTATCATTCCAATTGACTTGCACATTCTTCCTTAAGAGTTTAAAGAATGGCTTGGTGGTTTCGGAAAGTTGGGAAATGAATTAAGCAATGTAATTCAATCTCCTCAAAAGGCTCCAAACTTCCTTCACCATTGACGGAGGTAACAACTCGCATATGGCTAGTGGAGTCGATTCGCACAAGTCTAGGCTTAGTAATCCATTAAATCTCTAGTTCATAGGAGTAAAATAATTCTCTCGTTATTTACTTAGGTGTTTAATCGATCTACCATAAACTGATTAGTGGCGACTTCTACAAAAAATTCATTTGCATCCTAGAAAAACTAGAACTTAAGTTGAGAATAGATATGGGCTTGGAAGAGTCCGTGTGACATCCTAAATTTGCAGTTCTGCTTTCAATTAAATTAATTAGGCCATTCATCGACACGCCTATAGTGCTATTGTCGGAACTGATCACTCGTGAGATAACTAGACTATTTGGGAAAGCCATTAAGGAATTTTAACACATTAGACTTGAGAACTCGATCAAGACTCGACTACTCGACTGTGCTCATTTGCAAAGGTCATTACAACATAGTTAAAAATCAATCAATGATCAAAAATAGGTTGGTTTGACTGAGATGTGTGGCTAAACATAGGTGATTCCACTAAATTGAAAAATTCTCTTCGATTGATAGTAGATTGATTTTTCTATCGTTTTGGTACCTTATGTCCGTATTTGAATCCTCGAGATTTTTAGGACGACCGGGAGTCGCCAATGTGTCAAAGAAATTCATTGTGGCTCGAAGAAAATCGACCACGGGTCATTTGCACTAAAAATTTCAGAAAGCTACCCGGTACGTTCCGAATTGAAATTAACCGTGAATTTGAATCCAATTTCAAAATTTGAAAGTTCTATCATGTCACAAATCATTTTAGGAACGTCGACCCAGTCTCCAAAGATTTTTCGCAAACCAAGTTCTTGGTGGAAAAAGTTGACATAGGTCATTTTCGACCAGAAAAATCAGAGGACTGTTTCTAATTGCGAAATTAGGATGCAAGTGGGATCAATTGGTGAAGAAAAATACCAGTTTGATTATTGACTTGATATTGGAATTTTTAGAGGCCAAATTGATTTAATGCAAGTGAGGGATGGAAGTCCAATTTGTGCCATTTGCACTAAAATTCGTATGCCCCCCATGGACATAACTTGTGGACCACTTCAAGGGCTTCTAGAAGGGTTTTGTGGCTAGAAATTGCAAAGGATACAGTTGTGTTGGTGGGGCCAAGTCAAGGGGACAAAGGATGAGGTTGAAGACCATGGTGGCCCCCTCCTTAGCCAAGCTTGTCCCCTTTCTCCTTTCCCCCTCCATACCGTCGACCAGCCCCCCATCTTCAACCCTTGGAGCTTCAAAATTCCTAGAAAAGCCGACCAGCAAGCCAACAGCACCGCTGGAGCAGTCGCACGCCACCGCCTCGCCGTCACTGCCCCAGCAAGCCTTACCTGCTCACCGCGAGCCACCGTCGCCCCCAAACGCCTCCTTCTTGCTTGCTCACTGTCCCACGAGACCTCTGGATCACTGTCGAAGCCTGCACGCTGCCATCCAACCTCCGCCTATCGCTGGGGAAGCCCGTCGAGTCGCCAGAAGCCCCTCTGTTAACTGCTGTTGCCATTTCCCCCTCAACCAACCACCGACTAGCCCTTCTTGGCCCAAGACCAGCACTGAGCAAAGGCCGAAGTTAGTGGGTCACTCAACCCCTATTAAGCTCGTTTTCAAGCCTTTCTAGACCCCGTTCGACAGTCCCACTTTGGAGTTTCTCAACCCCCGCCATGTCCCCTTCGTTTTGATCTGAACAGGTCATTAAACAAGTGAGTTTAACTCACTAATCCCTACTTAGTAATTTAATGATGTTTAAAGGTTGATTAGTTTAGACTAAGCTAGGATTAGGTGGTTAGTTAGAATGGATTTGTGAATTAGTTAAATATCGATGCATGTTAGGTGGTTAGTTTAGTGCAATTAGGGCCTAAACAAGCTCTAATATTTATCTAGAGTGGTTCAAAAAAATTTCGGGCTCGTCTTGGCTTTTAATTAGGCTTTACGGGCCTAAGTCCTATTTATTAGCATTTATTAATTATTTTCCGTAATTATTTAATTATTTATTTATTTTCCAGAAATTAGATCGGGATAGTCGTTGACCGAAATTTTATGCTGATTGTAGTGGTATGATCTGTTTATTTAATTGACTGTTATTTTGTGCAAATTAAGTGTGATTGGTGATTGTGGGTATTTATCCAAAAATTAATTAATTTAAGTAATTAATTAGGAAATAACCAAGCGTCAGTTTACAACGCCAAAAATATTTTGGTGGACCATATAAATTGGTGGGATTTTCAAGTGGCAGAAAATTGTATTTTGGCTAAGGCTGACCGTGTACCCACACACAATTATTTTTATCGAGTAGGATAAAAATAGAGAAATTGTCAGATGATTAAATCAGTTTATCTAGCAGCTTCTAGTAAGCATAAATAGTATACTATAACAGTTTATCTAGCAACTTCTGGTGAGCATAAATAGTATACTATATCAATGTATCTGGCAGCTTCTGGCGAGCATATTTAGTATACTATATGAGTATATCTGGCAGTTTCTGGTGAGTATAATTAGTATATTATCTATTGGCATATTCTGATGAGCTATACTATCTATTATTAGCTTAGCATGAGCAATCCTGTTTATGATTGGACTTTATAGATAGTATCGATTGAGATGACCGGAGAATGGTCTTGTTGACATGGAATTAACTGAGTCGATTGATTGATGATTCAATCTAAGGAGATGAATTGAATTGTGAAGTGATCGATTGAATGGTTATTTGAATCGTGTAGATTTGCAGGAAAGAACTAAGGTCAAGGTAAGTCCTCTAACTCGTGTTTGTGTCTAGGCAACCCTTAGGGCATATTTTCTTCCTAGTCGGGTCTTAGGGGGTGAACTCGCTGAGACATCGTCTCACCCCGTTGTGGGATAACATTTCAGGTCCTTAGATGGCAACTCCTCCCGAGCATTTTGGACAATCGAAGAAAATCACAGAACATAAGTACTATATTCAGATTCATGGGCACCCTAATGGGTTAGAGTACAAGCTGGTGAAGTCCATAATTTGGGTCGATGCGGGTCTACCCAAAAAGGTGCCCCATCAATACAGAGCATGGTATCGCCGGGATCGTATTGGAATGAGAGAGGGCCCCATACTGGAATTTGAGATACATCTGTATATGATGGAGGTTGTTTTTGGGAAAGGCACGACTAATCCTCCAAGTGGTTCGGTGGTGGATCGGGACCCAGACCTGTCGGAACCTGAGTCTCCTATGTACCCATCTGAAGGCTCTAACTGGGATCCGGATGAGGATGAAGAGGAGGACGAGGATCCATAGTCTTTTGAAACCCCCCTGTTTTGTAGACTCTATTAATAGAATGGCTTGTATTATATATATGACTTAGGTTGTTATACATATATATAAGTGTGGTTGTGTTTTAGTTTGAAAATTTTGGCCTTACTTTTTAATCCTATTGAATTGTTGTTTAGGGATTATTCATCTGCTTCCACATGCATATTAAAATGAATGGGTTAGCGATGCGTCTTGGGACATCGCTATTTCATCAACCATAGAGGGATGGGCGCGCACTCCAGGATCAAGGCGTGACATCCCCGTTTAAGTGGTATCAGAGCATGGTTTAGGATTGGAGTGATAAGGTGCGATGCTTTATGGAATAGTAGTAGGAATGGCCTTTAATTCTGCTGGTACATGTCTGTGATAACTGATTTGTAGAATTGTTTATTGTGTGGATCACTCAGTTTCTAATTTTGTATAGAATTGGGAACACATTTTGTAGGCAAACTACATTATGAGTAATCAGGAGCATAAGACTCCTAGTAAAAGAACCATCAAACCTGCAACTCGGGGTAGAATGCCGACAAGGGTCGATACTCGAGGAGGCTATGGTAAGGCACCAGCACAGGCTAGCGCCAGTGGCATAGCACCACCTCTTGTTGGTGCTGGGATCACAACCTCTGGTGATCCGGGAACCGTCGGGATCATGCAAGCTTTGGATGCAATGAGAGAGATGATGGGGCAGCAAGCCCGAAACCAAGCTGTCGCCTTTATCGCCACCGTTGTAGCCGCCGCTATTGCCACTGCTATTGCCGCTGCTAATGCTATTGTTGCTACCGCAGCCACTATCGTACCTGTTGCTGCACCTGCCAAAGTTCCAATTGGGAACATAGTGGTGGATAGGGAGAGGCCGATCCATAAGTTGGTGGAACCATTTCTAAAGTTGAACCTGCCGAGATTCACGGGTACCTAAGATCCAGAGACTACATCACTTTTATTCTAGATCTAAACAAAGCTTTTGCACTTCTAAGGTACAACGAAGAGGAAAAAATGGTACTGGCAATGTATCAGCTGCATGGTAACGCAAATATCGGTGGAGGGCCACCAGATACCGTATTTTCAGGAGGAGTGGTCCCGCTATGGGACGCTTTCCTCGAGCATTCAACGATAAGTACTTCTCGGAAAACACCAAAGAGCAAAAGATGGAGGAATTTCAGCATCTCCGTCAAGGATCAATGACCATCGACCACTAAAAGGTCAAATTCGTGGAGCTTTCCCAATATGCTCCAAGGTTAATTGAGGATCCGGAAGAAAAAGCTCGAAGGTTCGGGAACGGCCTTCGACTAAAGCTGAAATAGCCGCTGGTGCCGTTTGACTTGAAAGAATATCGTGAAGTCTACAACCGAGCTCAACTGCTAGAGAGGATTTTAAACAATCAAGCTGCCTCGTTTGAATCGAGGTTTAGTTCACATGGAGAAGGAATCCGACATGGGAAGAGGCCCATGATCGGAGGAAGATTTCAAGTCCCGCCCAATAGGAAGGGTGGAATTGGGAAGACAGGGCCTAGTTAGAATGGCCTGTGTCACTTTTGTGGAAGGCGACACGGTACAGCCCCATGCCCTCGAAGGACGAGTGCTTGTTTTGAGTGTGGCTAACAGGGTCACATAGCTAGAGATCGTCCTAGATGACCAAGAGGACAACTACAGTTACTGTTTTCGCCATCCTTGGGACAAATCCGAGGGTACGTACCACGAACACACCGTAAAGTGGACAACTCAAACCCCCAATTCAAGGAACATTGTATGCCATCACCCAAGGTCAGCGGAGGCTACGCCGATGTGATTATAGGTATGGTTTCGTTGAACGACCATCATGCTTACACTTTATTCGACCCAGGAGCAACTCATTCTTTTATTACTGAGCAGTATGTTAAGCTAATAGGATTAAGTCTTGTATTATTGGAGTCAGTGGTTAACATATCTATACCATTGAAGCATAAGCCGTTAGCTGCTTTGGGTTGTTCTAGTTGTAAGTTAGCGATTGGTGAGCGAGAGGGGAAAATAGACTTATTAGTCCTAGCCATGTATGACTTTGATTTGATAATTGGCATGGACTGGCTCACCAAGCAACGTGTTAAGATGGACTGTTATCACAAAGCGATTCAATTTGACCCGTCAGAGGGTGAGAGTTTCGAGTTCGTTGGAAGTCGAGGAGGACCCTCGATTACCTTGATCTCGTCACCTGAAGCAACCCGTTGTTAGACGAGGGTTGTCAAGGTTACCTAACAACTGTTATGGATACGACAATTGAAGAGTGAAGATGGAAGATATTGCGGTATTGCAAGAATTTCTTGATGTATTCTGAAGGAATTGCTAGGTTACCGCCATAGAGTGAAATCGAGTTCATGATTAAGCTAGAACCCGGGACAGAACAATTTCTAAGGCTCCTTATCGGATGGCGTTATTTGAGTTGAAAGAACTGAAGGTGCAGATTCAAGAATTGTTGGATAAGGGATTCATATGTCCCAATGCATCACCTTGGGGAGCACCAGTTCTGTTCGTAAAGAAGAAAGATGGTTCGTTGTGTTTGCGGATCGACTATCGTTAACTCAATCAGGTGATGATCAAGAACAAGTATCCATTGTCGAGGATTGATGACTTGTTTGATCGATTGTAAGGAGCGTCAATATTTTCGAAAATTGACTTGACGATAGGATATTATCGGTTGAGGATCACGAAGGAAGACTTTCCAAAGTTAGCATTTCGTACTCGATATGGTCATTATGAGTTTACAATAATGTCGTTTGGGTTGACGAATGCTCCAGTTTGCCTTTATGGATCGATGAATTGAGTGTTCAAGAACTACCGGGATCAATTTGTGATCGTGTTCATCGATGATATTACAGGTGTATTCGAGGAGTGATGAAGAGCATAAGAGTCATATGAGAGTAGTACTACAGACTCTGAGAGTCCATCAGTTGTACACCAAGTTCAGCAAGTGCGAGTTTTGGTTGACTCGTGTTACTTTCTTAGGTCACGTGATTTCAGGCGAAGGAATCTCTGTGGACCCATCCAAGATTGAAGCAATGATTAATTGGCCAAGACTGATAACCGTGACAGAGATCAAAAGTTTTCTAGGTTTGACAAGTTACTACAGAAGGTTCGTAGAAGGATTTTTGGCTTTGGCGTCGCCATTGACTCGACTCCTAAAGAAAGAAGAGAAGTTCGTTCGGACGGATAAGTGCAGCGTAGATGGATTTTCGGCTTTGGCGTTGCCATTGACTCGACTCCCGTGCTGACCATTTCATCCGGTCTTGGAGGATTTGAGATCTATAGTGATGCATCGTTTAGAGGATTAGGTTGTGTGTTGATGCAACATGGTGGGGTTGTTACATACGCCTCATGTCGATTAAGGCCTCATGAGTAGAATTATCCGATGCATGACTTAGAGCTCGCATCCATCATTTTTGCTTTGAAGATTTTGTGGCATTATTTGTGTGGAGAAAGGTTCCAGATCTTCACGGACTATCAAAGTCTCAAGTATTTATTCTCTCAAAAGGAGTTGAATATGAGACAACGCCGATGGATGGAACTTTTGAAAGACTACAATTGTGATATTTTGTATCACCCCAACAAGGCGAATAAGGTCGCCGACGCTTTGAGTCGGAAGTCTTCGGTTGCTCATATGCTAGTTAAGGAGTGGAATTTAATCGAGAGAGCTTGAGATTCGATGTTCAAATTTGAGGTAGGCCACCTTTCGAATCTTATGGCCACCCTCGGGAATGAACCGGATGTCCAAATCGGGGATCAAGCTACTTCACCAATAGACTCAAATGTTTAGAAAATTTTGCAAGAGGACACGAGATAAGAGAAAAGCGGAGACTTTCAGATTTCGAGGATGGAACACGAGATTTAAAGGACGATTGGTTATACACATGATGTGGAGCTTAAGGAGGATATCTTGTCGAAGCACATCGTAGCAATTACAGCATTCATCACAGCGGTACCAAGATGTATCATAATCTGCGTTAACACTATTGGTGGTTCGGTATGAAAGCGGACATCGCCAAGCGTGTCACCAAGTGTCTGATGTGTCAAGAAGTGAAGGCTCAGCATTACAAGCCAGGAGGACTTTTGCAACCTCTCGTGATCCTAGAGTGGAAATGGGAGCACATCACGATGGATTTTGTGACCGATTTATCAAGGAGTCAAAGAGGTAATGATTCCATTTGGGTAGTGGTCGACAGACTGACAAAGTCGGCTCACTTCATTGCAGTAAGAAAAGGACCTCAGTTTGGATAGACACGCAGAGCTGTAGGTGCGTCAAGTAGTTCATTTGCATGGAGTGCCGATGATAACTTCAAATCGAGACTCGAGGTTTACAGCTGCATTTTGGAAAAGCTTGCAGGCTGCCTTAGGAACCAAGCTGCAATATATTACGGCTTATCATCCTCAGATGGATGGCCAGTTTGAGAGGATGATTCAAACCCTTGAAGACATGCTACGAGCTTGCATGCTAGATTTTAAGGGAAGTTGGGAAGAACAACTTCATCTGGTCAAGTTAGCCTACAACAATAGTTTTCAGCAAAGCATTCGGATGGCTCATTTGAAGCGTTGTATGGCGAGCATGTAGAACACCCGTGTGTTGGGATGAAGTTGGGGAGAGAAAGATCACAAGCCCAGAGTTGGTTCAGCAGTTAGTGGATGCAGTCGCAGTTATCAAAGGCAAACTAAAGACCGCTCAGAGCCGACAGAAAAGTTACGTAGATAAGCACCGAAGACCATTGGAATTCCAAGTTAGTGATCACGTTTTTTTGAAGGTGTCACCAATGAGGAGTACTTCGCGCTTTGATAAGAAAGGAAAACGAGTCCGAGTACGTAAGTCCATTTGAAATTCTAGAGAGAATCAGGACCCTGGCGTATCGTCTTGCATTGCCGCCAAGATTGGTGCAAGTGCACGACGTCTTTCACATGTCGATATTGAGGAAGTATGAGCCTAACCTGACCGACATGCTTAATTTTGAAAAATTGAACGTATATGACAGAGTGTCATTCGTTGAAAGCCCGGTTCAGATAGTGGATAGAAAAGAACGAGTTTTGTTTACAAAGACCATCCCGTTGATCAAAGTGGTCTGGCAACACTACGGCACTGAAGAAGCAACCTGGGACACTAAAGAGTCGATGAAGCATTTGTGCCCCCACCTTTTTGTTTAAATATTGTAACGGTTTAAATTTCGAGGATGATATTTTTATAAGAGGAGAAGAGTTGTGACATCCTAAATTTTCAGTTCTGCTTTCAATTAAATTAATCGGGCCTTTTATCAACGCGCCTATAGTGCTATTCTTAGAGCTGATCACTCGTGAGATAACTAAACTATCTAGGGAAGCCATTAAGGAATTTTAATGCATTAAACTTGAGATTTCAACTAGGACTTGACTACTCGATTGTGCTCATCTGTAGAGGTCATTACGACACAATTAAAAATCTATCAAGGATCAAAAATAGGTTGGTTTGACTGAGATGTGTGGACTCGCGGACCCCTGAAGTGCCATAACTTGGCAAAAAGGGACACTTAAGTGCCATAACTTATGAAAATGACACTTAAGTGTCAAAATCGGAGCAAAACGGATCACTTGAGTGCCAATCTAGCCAAAATCCGGCCAAATTCCTACGTGGCATTTTCTGGTGACTTCTTTCACTGAGGTGGCAAATGTTTAAAAAAACAAAGCCCACGTGGATGACAAAAATGATGTCATCTATCCACACTGAGTGAGCTGACCTATATGACGTCGTTTCACTTGGTGTTAAACGACGTTCGTTTAGGTCATTTTGGCTTAAGCACACTTGGCCGTCGCCGTTCCTCCCCGTCCGCGTTCACACTAGATCTCAGGTCGTTCTCTCCATCGCCATTCACGCCCAGAGGTGGTCATTGGTCGCCGTCGTCAATTGCCATTATTGGTCGTTGTCGCCACTCACCATCGTTGGTCGTCGTCACCGCTCACCATCGTCGCTCCTCTAGGTTCGGCCCCTTCTCCCCCTCCCCTGTGATGAAATTAGGGCTCGATTATTTTATTAGGGCTTCGATGGAAATTCTGTTGAAATGCGCGCGCTCTATTTGGCTACTCCCTTGTGTGGAGATGCTCACCTCAGTCGATGATTTCTGCAGTCGATGCTCAAGTGAAACGAAATATTGAATAAGGTGGAACTAGGAACTAGTGTGTTTGAGTGAAATGAAATATTGAATCATGTGGGATATGATAAATAGATTAAGATGGAAGGTGTGAAATAATGGCCCTCAAGTGCTCTACAAAGAGCACACCACTTTGCTATATTCTGCTTTTGTTCCCTTGATTATGATCTTTTGGTTCTTTTACTCTTCTTTCCGATTGTTGTTTCTAATCAAATAGTCAACATATATGTAGGGAACATTGAGGAGTGCGAAATTTGTTTTGATACTTTATAGAAGTTCACTTACCTGCAAGGGACATATTTGGAACCACAAGTAAGTACCTCCTTTTAAAGTTTATGGATAAATTCAGGGCTTGGATTTTCCTCTTAATTTCTCTTGGTTTGTGTAATGACCTCTTGACACAATATATTAATGGCCGAGACATCATAGAGTAGGGCATGATTTCTTTTGGTTGGATGAGAAATAGAACTTTCACCCTATTTACATCGAGCTTTCCTTAATTTTCTGTATGTGTTTTCACATTGGTCATAGATTTGATTAAGTTGATGTACATTCTCTCACATCGCAGGTTTAGTTCAGCAAAAGATAGTAGACAAAATTGCTTTTGGCTATGCCTGTTGTGAGGACCTGTGCTTATTGTGGGGACCTCTATGTTTTGTTAATATTTTAAGGAAGGCAAGGCAAATAATTAAAGTGACGACTTCTTTTTTTGGCTGTCATGTAGGGCATATTGTCATTGTGGGGACCTCTGTTTACTAAAGTCCATGAGAGTGGGGGACTCTCATGTGTAATTGTCTATTTCCCTTTGTGGATGTGGTCCCAAAAACTAATTATTCTTTTTCTTGTTCATGGTGTAGAAATGGCTTATGACAAGGATTATGTCGATGTCATAGTTTGCTACGGTGGGAAATTTGTGATTGGGGAGAATGAGTGGGAGTATGAGGGTAGAAATGAGGGCACCATCTTTGTGGAGATAAAGAATGCATCTTATATAGGATTTCTTAGGGATATAATAACTTATTTGCCTTGTAAAGTTCAGAAGTTGCTATATTGTATTCTGGAAAAGACTTAAGAGATGATTTGAGAGCTTAGAAGATGATAATGATTTTAGGGATGTTCTATACCATTATCTTCATGGTGAAGAGGTAAAAATATATGTTGAGTATAATAGTGAAAGTGAGGACGAAGATGATGATGGAGAGAGTGCCCAAGTAGGACAAAAGGAGATGGTATTCAAGGTAGTACTAACGTTAGGGTTGAAGAAGGGCAAGATAGATATGATGGACATGAGAGGAGCGCAGATGCAGTTCATCAAAATGATGATGACATAGGTGATGTCACAATCTCTGGATTAGATTGGGAAGTAGCTAAATCAAGTGATGATGATGATAAAGGGTTGCTTGTTGAAAATTTTATAAGTGACAACGACGACGATGAGCTTATGCAGTCAAAGAAAACAACGAAAGGATTTTTTGACAAATAAGTTTGCAGCTTTGCAGGTAGCTGATGAAGTTCCAAACAGGGCCGAAGACCCTGCAGATGCTGGTGCTGTTAGCGAGGAGACTGATTATGAAGAAAGCGTTGAGAATGCTACTTCCCAGGATGAGCTTGAAGAAGATGAAGAAGTTGTGCATAGAAGGAAAAGTAAGTTTCCTTCTTATGATCCATCCGTTGCCTCTCCTACTTTGTCGGTAGGTATGAAATTTCAAGATGCGAAACAATTTAGAGAAGTTATATTGAAGAACTCCATTGCTGCATAAAGAAATATTGACTTCATTAGAAAAACTAAAACCTTTGTAAGAGCTAGGTGTTCGCAGCAAAATTGTCCATGGAAGATCTATGGCGCATTTGTTAGGAGAAGTGGATCTTTCAGTTAAAGCCTACCAAGAGGAACATACTTGCTCCATTAATTTTGAAAATAAAAGGGTAACAAGTGCATGGTTGTCAAATCACTTCTTTGAATTGATTAAGCTTATGCCTCATATGGATAGTACTCAGTTTAGGATGTTGGTGAAGGAGCGGGTAGGCATTAATATATCCAAGAATCAATGCAAAAGATTGAAGCAAAATGTGATGAAAATACTCATTGGTCGATTACAACGAATATGGATAAGCGTGGGATTATGCTTGGGAGTGTAGGCTGCAAAATCCTTCAAGTAGAGTGTATGTAGAGGTCGTGGAGAGACCACTTCCTGATATTGGGACCAAGTTCGATAAGTTCTATGTTTGCTTCGATGCATGCAAACGAGGATTTTTATCTGGTTGTAGACAGATTATAAGATTCGACGGATGTTTTTTGAAGGGCTTGTGCAAGGGAGAATTGCTGGCCGCAATTGGAGGAGATGCAAATAACCAAATGTTTCCATGGCTTGGCTATTGTGAAGGTAAAGAACAAGGACAATTGGTCTGATTCCTAAAAAATTTGATGACTGATTTGGAGATAACAAATGGAGCGGGGTGGGTGCTCATGAGTGACCAACAAAGGTAATATTTGCTTTTTGAAAAATTTGGTCACTTGTTTGCTTTTTGATATCAACATGTCATTTGCTTACATTTTTTATTTTGAATTATTGTAGGACTGGTTCTAACAATAGCTGAGTTGTTGCCTTATGCTGAACATCGAATGTGTGCGCAGCACATATCGCCAATTGGGCAAAGAACTATAAAGGGGACAAGCTGCAATCGCAATTACGGCAGCTAGCAAAGAGCACAAATACGGCTGACTTTAGGATGGCCAAAAGAAGAGCTGCTTCAATTGACAAAGGAAGGTTATGATGCACTTTGTTCCAAACAAAACCGAAGTATTGGTGCATGGCGTTCTTTAGCGATAAATTCAAGTGCGATAACATCGATAACAACATCTGCGAAGCATTCAATGGGAGGATAATAGATGCTAGATCCAAATCAATTATCTTGATGCTTGAAGACATACGAGTAATGATCATGACTCGGTTGCACAAACAAAGAGATGGGGCTGCAAAGTGGACTAGGCAATGTGGTCCTAGGATTGCTAAGAAATTGGATGACAACTTGGCTGCAAGTAGGTATTGTCATCTCATTTGGAATGGGAATGAAGGATATGAGATAATGAAGGGTTCCGATAAGTATGTTGTCCATTTAGATATGAGGAAGTGTTCATGTAGAGCATGGCAACTAAGTGGAATTCCTTGTGCACATGCCATATGTGCCATTCAATTGAAAGGCCACAACATAGAAGACTACATTGATGATTGGTACAAGAAACTGAAACATCTTGCTTTGTATCAATTCATGTTGCGAAATCGAAGTAGCAAGTTAAGGAGCCAACAGATCGCGAAGCACCTCAACCTTTGCCACTAAAGAAGAAAATGGGAAGACCAAACCGAAACGAAGAATGACGAGAGGAGAGGTCTCATGTCAACGTAGGATGAATAAGATAGGTATACCAATAAAGTACTCTTTTGCCGCATAGCAGGGCACAATATTAAAGGTTGTCAATTAAGGAAGGAGCAGCAACAATTGAGGTCGGCCAAAGGGCTTAGTGAAGGGCGGTTGGAGAAGGAGAAACGAGAAAGGCGAAGTGAGTCGATTGTTCTTTAGTCGATGACAATAAACCTAGTAAGTCATAACAATTGTGTTTATGTTACTTTATGATTTGTTACAAATATGTACATAAATATAAGTGACATGTATGTAATGTTTTTTTCTTTGTTAGGTCACGAGAATGACACGTCAAGAATTGGCCGAAGCCCCTGCTGTACCTGAAAATGAAGGGCCTATTCAAAGAAGGCAAGGTAGAAGACAGGAACTTGAAGGATTGGCTAAAGCCCCTGCTATACCTAACACTAAAGAGCCTTTCAAAGAAGGCGAGATAGAAGACAACCAGCTACAGGATTGGCTGAAGCAACTGGAGGGCCAGTTAAGTCAACTATTCTTCAGCAGCAGCAAAGAAAAAAATACCTGGTAAGTTCAATAATTTGATTTTAGTTTTCCTTTATGTTCTAATATGGTCTGATGTTATATTTATGATGTCTTTTGCATTTTCTCGGATTCGAAGAAGGCAACCTAGAGCTCAGCGCCAATAGAGGGCCCAGGCGAAGAGCCACCATAAGATCCATCACCAAGGTCATCACAAAGGCCACTAGAAGGGTCATCACAAGGGCCACCACCAAAGCCAACCGAAAGTGTCACTTTGAAGTTAAAAGGGCTAAATAGAAAAACAACCAAAAGAAAGACAAATCAAGAGCCACCTACAAGAAGCACCTACAAGAAGGCCATCTAGAAGATGCCTAGTTGAAGAATTGGTCAAAGAAGCCCCTGCTGTAGCTGAACAGCCACAACAAGAGCCCAAAAAATCACATGCGAGAAGAAGAGCCAACCAATCACAAGTACCTAAAAGTGACGCTCCCCTTCAAACAAAAGGGGCTCTTGGGAAGAGGCTAAAATAATATGATTATGGCATTTATACATATAAGCATTCTGGAACAGTTATTCTTAATATAAGTTTTATAGGTTGCATTTAATTTAGTTTATAGTGCAAACTTTTTTTGATAATTGAGTTTTCTTTTTGAAGCCTAGGAGAAGTTCAGAGGTTCTTATCTCTCAAGGCCCAACTCAAGAATCAATAGTTACGCCGATAAAGAAGAAGACATTGGGTGCCAATAAGAAAGAAAGTAAGAAGAACCCGGTTGCGGGTCCATTTGAATCGGTTCGGCCTACAGGTTCCAACTCCTTACGAATCGGTTTAGCCTAGGACAATTCTAGCTCCATCGAGAATCAACGCATCCCCGAAACTTGAGTTGAAGAAGAAGTCTCACGTCCGAGTTAGAAAAAAAGTGCAAGGATTATGAATCAAGCACAAGGTTCATCAAAAGGAGCACGAATAGGAGGCATTGTGCATATTGATTGATAAAATGGGATGTAATATGGTTTGTAGAGCTAAGGAGTCGGTTGTTTTACAATGGATGTATTTATATATATATAAAATATTTTGTCATTGAGTTTGTGAGACTTCATTTCATATCAATGGAACGATCTTGTTGCTTGTCATTTTTGGCTTTTACTTTTTTGATTTTGTTTTTACTTTTACTTACTTTGCTACTTCTGGTGGTGGATGCTGTGATGGTGAATGGGGTGCTCGTGTGGCTTGTGGTTGCGGCTAATGAAGCACGGTGGTGGTAGGTTCATTGCGGGGTTGGGTTTGGGCCTCTTGCTGTAGCTAATACTAGTGCAAGAGTGCGGTGTGCATAGCCTAGCTTGCACGAGCCCTTTGCAACAGACCCATGACCCACCACCAACGGTGGCTACTAATGGTGGGTCTATGGTGGGGTTACGTCTTTGGTGTGGTACAGGGATGCTGATGTTGCTAGTGGTGGTAGCCGGTGGTGGCCCCCGATGCCTATTGATAGTGGATCTATTATAGGGGTTGGGTTGGAGGTTTTTGCTGCACTTGGTGCAAGATGTAAGTGTGCAATATGCACATCTTGCACTAGGTAGTGCTTTGTGCAAGCTAGTGTAAGGCACCTTGTACTAGCAACACTCCGATAGCATACCACTAGCATAGTGGTGGCTGGTGGTGACTTAAGTGGATGCCTAGGATGTTTGGTGTGGCTGGTGGTGATGGGTGGAGGCCGATGGTGGCAGTGGTGGGCCGTGGTGGTGGCTGGTAGTAGTTGATGGCTTGTGCAATTTATAGAGAAATGTATAGAAAAAATGGCATTTAATAGATGACATTGTAAAAAACCTAACACTTAAGTGTTCACATTTAATCACAAGTGGCACTTAAGTGATCACTTTTAATAATAATTTAACACTTAAATGACTCTTTTTATCATAGACCGGCACTTAAGTGATCGCTAGATACAACTTATAGCATTTAAGTAATCACTCGTGTTTGTTTTATGTATATGGTGGTTTGCAGCAAACTAGAGAAGCTGCTGGTTTACATTCAATTCAAGTAAAAAAGTCACCACAAAACATCGACCCAATATACATTCTATCATCACCAATTTATACTTGAGAATAAGCAAAAACATAGTATAAACAGTATCTCATTCATTCATTCATTCATTCTCTTTCCACGACCTCCTCACAAGCACAAGAAGTAACACATAATACATATAATAGCCCAAAAAAGAAATTGCCACAACGATCTTGTAGACAACACAACACTTCTTCTCATCTTCCAACAAAATAAGTTCAATTTCATTCAAAACAAGTACATTTCTCCACTCATTTACAACTATGGCAATCGGATAAACTTCTTCTCATCTTCGATACTTTACATTTCATCATAAAGTATGATAGACAAAAAAAACGATAACACAATAAACGCTTGGTAACACTTCCGTTCAATTTTCATCTTTGAAACTTCATTCTTTAAATGGTTAGCGAGAATATGCTTGAGCTTGCATTGAGTCAAAATCGTCAAGTCGTCTACAGCGTAGATGGAGGTTAATGACATCCATCGGGTAGGTCCAATATCACCTCTGTGGCTCAATGAGAGAATTTCGCCTCGACCCATTTGAAACATCCATAGAATCTTCTCACGAAATTCGTTCGAGTCCACAATGTTCTTCTTGAACTTGGTAACCCATAAAAACGAAACGCTTGCCTTCTCCATCGTTTCGGCGAGAGAAATTTGAGCCGCTTTTGAAGTCCTACTCTCCATTTCTAATATTCAACTATAGAATTTGGAGCAAATCGAATTAGGGTTCGGGATTAGGGCTCTAGCACTTCAATGGTATTTTTGCCCGATTTAGGATTTTAGATTTAAGGCAAATGGGGAGACGACGGTGTTTTGGCTTATTTAAGGGCACTATTTTGGCCAACACCCAAATCAACATCGTTTGGGGTGAATTAGAGCTAACTTAGCTCTCGGCGAGCCATCTCGGCGTGAAATATTAATATTTTGATGCCATGTATGATTTCCGGCCCGGTTTCGCCGAAGTGGCACTCGGTGTTCTATTTTTCTTAAAATGTGACTCTTAAGTATACATTTCGTAAGTTATGGCACTTAAGTATCCCTTTGTGCCAAGTTATGGCACTTGAAGAGATCTTTTGTTGAGATGTGTGGCTAAACATGGGTGATTCCACTAAATTGAAAAATTCTCATCGACCAATACTAAACTGATTTTCTATCGTTTTGGTACCTGTGTCCGTATTTGAATTCTCGATATTTTCATGACAACCAAGAGTCGTGAATGTGTCGAAGAGGTTCATTAGCTCGAAAAAATTGACCACAAGTCATTTGCACTAAAAATTTATTAAAGCTACCTAGTAACATAAGTTACGCTAAAATTGCACCGAATTGAAATTAACCGCAAATTTGAATCTAATTTCAGAAATTGAAAATTCTACCATGTCACAAATCATTTAGAAACGTTGACTCGATCTCGAAGATTTCAAACCAAGTTCTTGGTGGAAAAGTTGACATAGGGTCGTTTTTCGGCCAGGAAAAATCGAGATGACCGTTTTTATTGTGAAATTAGGATGCAAGTAGGATCAATTGGTGAGGAAAAATACCAATTTGATTATTGACTCGATATTGGAATTTTTAGAGACCAAATTGATTTAATGCGAGTGATGATGGAAGTCCAATTTTTGCCATTTGCACCAAAATTCACATGCCCCCACGAACACAACTTGTGGACCACTTCAGGGCTTCTAAGGGTTTGTGGCTGAAAATTGCAGAGGATATAGCTGGGTTGGGTGGGGCGGGGCCAAGTCAAGGGGACCAAGGATGACGTTGAAGACCATGGTGGCCCCCTCCTTACCCAAGCTTGTCCCTTTTCTCCTTTTCCCCTCCATACCGTCGACTAATGTGGCATCCGAGAATCCTAACGACCCAAAATATTTACTCTCGAATAAAAGGAAATTCGTCTTTAAATGGCCATATGGACACCGTTGCACCAATGGCCACATTATTTTATCTCTTGGACCGAACCTTTTATGTGCATACTTCTTTAAACAACACCGCACAACTATACCAATTAAGTATATATGGAATAAGAGGAATTTGGACATTGGTCAATTTATTTTTGTGCCGAAGGGATGGAATTCGGCCATGCATGAGGGACATGCCTGCTGAAAATTAAGAATAAAATTTTGAGGATTGGACTGCACACAAGAATTTCGATTATATCCTTATACATGAAGCAAATTGATTATGGGAATATTTATTGATTTCTATGGAAATCAAAATGCCTTATAATTGTGCAGAAAATTATTATTATTTTTACTATGGGCCATTTAAATTGGACATTTTGGCCTCAATTTTCCGAGCCCAAGCAAGTCTAAGAAGCCCACCAAGGTGTCAACCAAAAAGGGGGATGAGGAACCGGATGGGGAGGCCACGCCACCCTCCATTTGTTCTTTTCTTGAAGCCACTTGTCTCCTCCTTGAAGCCATTTGTTACCTGCATGCAAGATTTAATTAGTTAATTAATGAAAGAAAACAAAGGAATTTGGAACTAAGGAGACGAGAGGAGAAAGCCGAGATCTTGAGCGAGCAGTCAAGCGAGAGAGAAAGAGATTCGAGGCGAGAGAGCGGGTGTGTGGGCGTGAGCGCGAGGAGGAAGAGGAGGATCGCCTTCTGCCATGTCCGAGCTGCCACCGTCGATGCCGCCGATCCCCGTCGCCGATTGAGCTGCGTTCGAAGTCCTAAGCCTCTGTTTTGGTTGCCGAGCAAGTTAGGAGTTGAGGCAAGTGGAAGTTCATCAACCTATGTCTTTACATGTTAACATTTTCTGGTGAAATGCTAGTAGATGTGAGTAAATACAAAATAGGAAGCTGCATGTTGAGTTGTTGGATGACGAGATGAAGATTGAATGATGAAATGTGGAGGATTGAGGTCCCGTTTGGTTCCAGCATTCCCAAAGGGCTTTCAGCCCGAAAGCCCCTTGGGAAAAATTTAGGTGTTTGGTTCGGCATTTGAATGTGTCATCGCCAAATGCTTGCCTTTGAAAATGTCAAAAAGCCCAAAGCGGTGAGGATCCTACTTTGGGCCTTCAGACATTTTGAAAATACAAGTTCACTTACTATTCATCCGTTGACTTCTTTCTTTTTAAAATGATCATCTTCCCCACACCCCAATCGCCGTTAATCGGTGACGGAGTTTCATCGGATTTTATTTTTATTTTTTTAAAAAATAATAAAACCCTTTTGCAAATGTTGGGTTCACCTTTTTTTCATTTTTATCTTTTGACAATCAATAGCCCAAATTTTTATCGAGTTTATTAGAATGATCATTAATTAACAAAGACAATTAATACTACAATAATTAAAAAGAAGTTATTCAAAGTTGAAAACAAACCTAAAAGAACCTAGGCCAAAAGTTGAGCTTTGCATCTAATCTAAAATCAAATTCTTTTAATATAATTTTAAATAAATTTACTAATATATATCTTTTACATTACTCTCAACATGAAAATGTGAAAGTTAATATAGTCATTGTTTCTTTTTTGCAATTTTAAAAATACTAAAACTAAAAAACTTAATTTGGTCAAATTAAAGGCCTTTTCAAATATATGTTTACTAAAACAGTCTTGCATTTCCCTAAAGCACTTTTCGATTTATAGCTTACCAAACAATCTAGCATTTGAAAAACTCCTTTACCTCAAATGTATTTGCATTCTCCCAAGGGCATTTCCTAAAACCGAACCAAATGGGCCCTAAATGTAATGTTGCTGTTTTGTGTGGGATTGAACTAAATGAGTAATAAATAGAAACTACCGGTCATTTCATGTTGTATTAGGGCCTTGTATGTTTCGAAAATTGAGTGTAAGATGGCTATATGGATCGAGCAAGGTGAGGAAAGGGTCACCAAGGGAAAGGATGTGGTATATGTTGAGATGAGTGACTTTAGGGATGAATGTATGCCTTGAGTCGAGCTGTGGAGGTTTTCTATTGATAAGAACTTGATGAAAGTGTTCTTAGATGCTGTGGAAGAGACTTAAAGGGGTGTAAGATAGATTGGTAGAAAAACAAATGACTTGATTGAATTAGGAATGAAGAAAATTGCATGTGCCGATTCTGTCATGGAGAAAGTTAGATGGAAAGTCCTTTTAAGTGTATCGCTTTGATTTATAATGATGAAAACAAGGAAAGAAACCATTCTATTTAAAGATTACATCCATTAGATGGAGTTTGACATCTAGCTATAGCCATAAGAATATGAAAACAGGAAGATAGAGTAAAATCTATTGAAACCAGTACTCTGTAGAGAACAGCTTGAACTTTGATGATTCCGTGAATTTTCTGTAATTTTATAGGTAGAATTTGACTTCAAACCCTTTATGAAAGTTGTATGAAACATCCTTAGGAATAACATATCAAAATTTGAGGACAAACGGACAAGATTTAGTTAGTGAAACGAATTTTCTTCTGTAAGTATTGAATCTGAAAGTTACTGCAGAATTTTTGAAGGAAACAGCAAACTATTACTCTTTATACACCACGAATTTGACTTAGTGTCCTTGAAAAAATTTCTTTCTTTTTGTCTCATCTATAACATATCAATATTTCAGAATTTTCTGAGTTCATTTTGGAAATATTCCGAAATTTTACCAGAACTGTGCATTTTAATGATTAAGCTGTTTTGTTTCAATTTGCACAAATTGTCCCAAAGATGATTATATCTTGAATTGTTATGTGACATGATGATATTTCGGCATTGGCATATTATGCAATATTGAGATTTGATGAAGGATTATTGGGACATCTTGTTATTGCATTGAAAGGTGTTTTTGGAAATTAAGATGTTAATTGTTGCCGTTGGACCCTCGGGTCAACGTGCCCCGTCGGGATGCCCAAAGGATCGAATGAGTCGATGCCTTGTGGATGCCCGGTGGCCCTAAGTGGCTGAATGCCAGAGGTTTTTCCTTGGGAACTTGGATGCCCGGTTGTATGCTAGTCGGTACGTAAATCCGAAGGGCTAGGGTAACCATCCTCATGGTGAGCCTCGAAGGTATTCCTCGTGATTCCAAGTGGGGTACAAAGATGCAGGGAGGTGTGATACGCTCCGAATGCCCAAAGTGGCCTAAGTGGCTGAATGCTAGAGGCTTTCACGATGCCGGGGTGGATGTGAATGCACCGGAGGGACGCAAACATTGGTATTCCGGAGGATGAAACCTTTTGAATGATAAAATGGATGATTCTATTAAGTGTGAGTGTGGTTCTGGTTATGGAACTAAATTGTATGGCATGGAATGGGACATGTCATTCACGTTTGGCCTCATGATTGAGACTTGTGTAACTGACATGATGTATTTTGATCCTTTGAAAATTGCATTTGCCATTGCATTGAAGAATTTCATGATTATGATACATGCTTATTCTTTAATTACTTGTTTTTGTCTATCTTGCATGAATCTAGATATTGATGGTAATGCTTGATATAGTTTGATGAATCTTTTATTCTTTGAATGGCTGCACTCACCGTGTAGGGACTAACATTTCAGATTAAAAGATGCCTCTACGGCCTATCACTCGCGGTACTTTTTAAGGTGTCCCAATCGACGTTGAGTGCACGTGTTCGGAGCACACTCATGTAGGGATTCGAACGATTGGTTTTCATCCAAGTACGGGTTCTAGTCATGTATGACGTCGGTTTACATAGCCCCGTGGTTCGGGAGTTTATGTCGGTGCATGTTTGACATGATGGGATCATGCTAGGGATGTTGCACGCCGCCCGGTGATGGACCGGGCTAGGTGTGATCGTGTGTGACCGAGTAGCAAAATGAAACTTTTGGACTGCCGACACTGATAGACTTTTGTATAGGGCTTAATGGAAAGGAAAGAAAAAGGGAGTCGGTTATCTTTTGAGTAGGCGAAGAACAGCCCAAGTATCATAACAGGTACGGAGGGAC